>PVHY01027329.1:0-16350 GCA_004024945.1 Uropsilus gracilis
CCCCCCCTTTAGAACAGGGAAACAGGTCAATCCAAACCTTGGTGAGCACAGCTCATCACAGGCTGCTGATAAAAATAATCTGCACGATGCACAGCTATCCCTCCGTCCACAGGTTGTTTGGCAGTTAGAAAACTGAAGATCCAGATCCCAACCAGGGAATGTCAGGGAAATGGACCTTAAAGCTGAAGACCCTCAAACAGGTCCAGACTGAAGCTGTGAGCACCTGCCTGCAGCTATGCTGCCCACATAGGGGCAATGAACTCCAGTCAAGTCCACTTCCCTTTGTTTTCTCAGCTGATAAAGATGAACTCTTGTTCTCAGATCTTAGTCCTAAAACCTGTATATTCCCAAGCCCAGCTCCAGATGGGTCTGAGGAAGGTCTTCCTGGAGCGACGTCTCTTGCTGTCTCGCTTAATCAGTAAATGTGCTTCTTTGCAGTCTTTCTCTATCTCCTCTGGAGGTTGCCAAGAGTCCCCTACTGGTTTAGAAGCAGCTCCTTGGTATACCTATGATTCTCAACAGGCAGACAATGGTCAATGGCAGGTCCCAGTCTTATGTAATTGAGGGGTTAAACCTTGTCTGGCGAGAAGGCCAATGTGCTTGGAGGGGTGCGCCAAGGAGAGGGGAGCAAAATGGTACAGTTCGCGATCCTCTTAGCTTCACGTAAAACACAAGACCATGATATCTGCCAGAACAAAAAGCCTTTTATTTCCAGTTCAATCAGGGATCCGTTCCCCAGCACTCGGCAGTACCTGGGAGGGAAGGGGTCCCGATTCTCAGGAGAGTGGGGTTTATATATTCTTCAGCTTTGGAAAATTTTCACACAAATGCTTTGACATAGGGAGACCTTGAGGAAAACGCCAGATAACCACCTGGTAGGGGCAGCTTACATGGTTCTGGGCGTCAGTTTCCTGAGTCTGTTTGTTCCTTTTGTTATGGCTTTAGCCTTGACATGTTTTGCATGCTTGGCCCCTACGCTTTGAGCAATAATTTGTTAACAAATTTACACTATAACAAAGATAAGGGAGAGGCAGGAAACAACCCAAATGTCCCAAAACAGACGAATGGGTGAAAAAGATGGGACACACACACACACACACACACACACACACACACACACACACACACTGGAATATTACTCATCAGTTAAAAAATGACAAATTTGATGATTTTTTGGTAACATGGATGTACCTAGAAGAAATCATATTAGCAGAAACAATTCAGAAAGAAACAAACTAACTGGTTTCACTAATATATGTGTTAGGGGGCTGTGGCCCCCAGTACTGGTGTTGATGCATTAAAATAGCTATTGTTAGCATTGGTGGGTGGAGACTTGGAGATGGGAAGTTAAGCCTTCTCCAGAGAAAAGAGGGTTAAGGATCAGGGAGGGGACAGAGATAAAGACAGGGAAAGAGACAGAACAGAGAGTAGAGAACAGAGTAAAGGAAACAGAGAAGTAAGGTGCAGGGAGGAGCAGCAGAGAGGCTGAAGGCCTCAGAGCTGCCATGTGGGGCAGCAGGGCAGGGGAGGAACCAAGCTGTGGGCTTCCTTCCCCAGCCTGGGCCAGTGAGGAGACCGGGGAAGCATGTTTGACAAAGTTGTGTCCTGGGTGAGCTGTCTTGGAAACATGGTACTTGAAAACTTGGTTTAATTTTGAAACTGCAAAGCTTGGAAGTCTTGTGGAGAACTGAAGAACGTTTGCTGTGTTGCTGTTTCCAACACGAGACGTCTGAAGTGTTTGCTGTGTTGCTGTGTTGAGTGAGTTTTGCTGATGTCGGGTCACTGTGGAGCTGGAGCTGAAGGAATGCCGGAGCTGTGCCTTTTGGAGAAGAATTGAGGACACCATCCTGGTCTTCCTCGTTGGATTCGAATCTCCTGCTTTCAGAGAAGGGTTCTCATTGCCCTCTTGGCTTCTTCTGGCTTGGTGTGAGTGCTGCTGTGTCTCTGAAGAACAAGTGGCGGCACCATCTTAACTCCTTCATCCCACTTAAGGGGGGGGGGGCAAGCTGCCATTTTGTGGATGCACATGGCTGCTGCAGCCATGTGCTCTTTGGACTAGAGACTGGACTGTGTGGTAAGATTACCAAAGGGGTAATCCCTTCAACCCCTCAGTGACTTTTATTTGCTTTGCCCTTTTAACAAGTAAATTTGTTTTCGTCTCCCTCTTAAGGTTTAGGTGGTCTTGCTACTGCATGCTCGGGCTGGGAAGAACCTGGTGTGTGACTGGCTTTTAAAGGGCCAGCTGCTACATTTTGTAGGTTTGGGTAAGCACCCTGTTTTGTCTGTTTTCTCACCCAATACCATATGGACAACCGAATGAAAGAGGCCAGGGAGGGGAGGAGATGGATGACCCCTGGGGATTGCAATGATGTAAAAAATATATATGTAAATAAATTATTTATATAAAAAAAGAAGAAAAAGGAAGGGAGAGGCAAGCAGGACAGATCATTCCAGAGGCCTATTGCCCAGGCCAAAAAGTCTGGGTTTGATTCTGGGGCCATGGGAAGTCCCTGAAGGGATTCCCATTGGAGAGCTATGGTCTGTGGTGTGTCCATGATCTCATGGAGTGGAAGATGCCCTGGGAAGGCCAGTGAGCCAGCAGGAAGCCCCTCCCTAGAGTCCAGCACACACACTCCGAGTTGCTCACCTCCCACTGCAGCACCGGACATGAATCTGGCTTAGAAAGCTGGGGTATTTTCTGCACTTTCGTGTGGACCGTTGTTTTTTCTGTATGCTAAGCAAACTCTTTCCCAGAAATGCAAATTGGAACAATCATATTCTTTCCTATTACAAGAAAATGGAGGCGATGAGGAACTAAGTACTTGGTTCAAAGATCTCAAAGATACAGGCAGCAATGGAGTCCAAACTCCATCTCGAATGTTCTGATTCTCACCCACTAGACTGCTCGTGGCTCCTACAGGAAGGGGAGAAACACCGGGCTTTGCACAGTATTGCAAGCCTCCCAGGAAAACACTGCTCAAGCAGTGACACCCGGTACGTGTCCGCTGTCGTGCAATTTAACCCTGGACGGTCATGACATAGGTGCAATGTTCCTGGAAGCCACAAGGGGGCGAATCATTGTCCATGAAAGAAGGCACCTCACAGTTCCCCATCCAGTCCACCCTGGGCACCTCTTTACTCCTTGGTTCTCTGTTTTTGCCTTGTCTCCTTTCCTTCCCATTTTATATTCCATTTATTTACTTTTTATTCTTTTTCTTATCCTCTGCTCTTGTAACCCCATGTCCAGTGTGATCACAACCCACAGTAGTTTACTAAGTGTTGACTCCCTCTTGTTTTTAGTTCTCAAAGACTTTGCATCCCTCTCCTAGTCTTCCACCACTTTCACTGGTTAGCTGTAAACGCATGCAGCCATCAAACTACCTTTCCCCCTTCAACAGAAAAAGAAGGCGGATTCACACCTGATCTGCACAAACAAAATGGCCTTCAATTGTTAAGGGGCCTTGACAGCTGCCTCAGTCTCCACTGTAACTCTTTAAACTGTATCTAAATAGCCACTCTCAGTGGCAATTCCTAGGGACCCAGGAGAAGCCACACCTTCCTTTCCTTGCTCCCATACGTCATACTTCTTGCTGTCAAGAGTCCTGCAAGTCCACACTTGTTCTGTCCATCGCAGAAAGATATATGGAGGTGCTGTGAGCTCCTTTATGTTCTTGCTGACCAGAGGGGCTGGCGATCAAGCCCTTCTAAGGTCTCGATGCAGGCTGCAGGTTCAGGCATTGGCGGGCTGAAAATGCAAGGCTGGGATCTGTTGCAAACAGAGCTATTTCTAGCCACACTGGATGGAGGCATGCTCAGACTAAATCAGAGAGACAAAACGGTCCCATACATCACAAGGGAAAATTATCCTAATTGAGCGGTTAAGAAAACAAATGCTTTCTAGGTAGTTTACAGTAAGGGACCTCCTACTCCTGGATGCAGTAATAGCAAAGCAGGGCCATCAAATCCATTTGGGAAAGAGCATCAACTTACAGTCCGCTCACCTCCTTGGTCCTCCAGCACTTGTTTCCAGGAAATCAGCTTCCTCTTAGCCATCAGTTCAATATCATTTGAGATTTTTTTTTTCTTACAAGCGTCTGCAAAAGCAGAGACTCTTCTTAACTCTAGTGGTGTTGCAAATAAAGTAGAGTCGACTCAGGATTACCTCCTTAAGCTTTTAGAACTCTTGCTCCAGTCTCCCTCCCAAAGCTCAAGTCCATTCCTCCCTCCTGCTTGGGGGACAGACGGTTCTAGCGCCCCCTGCAGCTTGTAAGGGGCACAACGCTCTCTGCTGGTAAACAACACTTGCTTTGTAGACATTTAAAAAGACTGTTTCACACTGTCAGCTGAAGAGATGACATTTAAACATGTCAATTGAAAAACTGCATGTATGTCGAGGAGACGACATTCACATGATTCAAACCCCCCTCACATCCAAGAACGCACAGGCATGTGCCCCGACAAGCCACAGCCCTTGTGAAACCTTCAGGGGCTGGGACTCCCGCTTAGATAAGCTCCTTGTAAGATCCTGCACCTGATTTTGTGTTCATCGTTTTTTTTTTAATTTTTTAAAATTTTTTTTTTAGAGATTAGGTCTTGCTATGTTGACCAGGGTATTCCCAAACCCGCGGACTCTAGTGACCCTTAGCCTCAGCCTTCCAGGTAGCTGGGATTACAGGCCCGCGCCACCTCGCCTGGCTATTTTTTTTGAGACTAGGTCTCACTATGTTGCCCTGGGTAGTCTCAAACCCGTGAACTCAAGTGATTCCTAGCCTTGGCCTCCCAAGGCTGGGATTACAGATGCGCTCCACTGCACCTGGCTATCTATTTTTTTAAAACCCCTCCAAATTGTATGAGTAGCAGGGCCTCCAAAACTTGAATCTTGAAAGCTACCCCTCTCCTGTTCCTAAGACACCCCACTCCCTTCCCCGAAGACAAGCGATATCATGAGTTTCTTGCATATTTTTTGCATATAGCTTATGCATATTTAACTATGAACATCTTTTTCCCTCCTATACATGATCACATGCATAACCTTTGCTCTTGGCATTTGTCTCGAAATAGGTGGTTTCTTCACTTCTGGGTTTCCTCAGCTTTAAGGTTCATGTATCCCACAGACTTCCTGTCAGGGTGGAAGGGCATCATGTGAAGCTCTTAACCGTTGCCTGGAGTGTAGCAAATGATCGATAGATGTAAGTTATAGTCTATTGTTAATACTTAAACTATGCTACAAGGCTCCAGTGAAGAAGGCAGTGGGGGCACTTAGTTCCACGAATAGCTGATGAAGGAAATAAGTAGAAGCCCCTTCACTCAGCTTTTGTTATTTGTGGACAAGCTGCTGCTGCTGCCAATGGATACAGAGCAAACGCTGCAAAGACAAAGAGTTGTTTGAGGGGGATTAGCGTCTAGGAGAAGAGAAGACGTGCATGAAATCTGTGACACGAAAATAATCATGTGGGCACAGGTGAGGAGCCCCTGGCTGGAGCAATGGTAGGGGTGGGGTGTGGGGAGCAGAGGAGAAGGAGGGCTAAGTCAGTGCAGTGGAGAACTGATCTTGGAAACACAGGTGGGAATCTGACATGCAGAAATAACAGGGAAGCTGGTGCCTACGAGGATGGTCCAATGTAGCAGAGTCACAGATGTCGACAGTTTGATGAAATGAAATAATGTTTCAAAGAAGGTGACAGCTCAAAAGGATGTTCTGAATTGTGGAATGGTGACACATGTTGAAACATGAGCTTTAGATAAAAGGAAGACCTTTTGTCTATCTAGTCCCTTCTGACACAGTAGAGGGTGGGCAACAGCACATCTCTCAACTGTCACCCAGCTTCCTAAGCTCTTTGGAATGTCCCAAGAGACATATGACCTATTAGCAATGACGGTTACCCCCACAGGTTAATTTTCCTGTTATCACCCGTACCCCTGCTGTATATCATGTGTGCTTGAGAATCAGGTTATTACTTCCTTATTAGCTCTTTGTGACCATTTCACTGCCAGGGTACTTAAGGGGCTTCGTGACTTCATTCAACTTGGACCTGAACATGCTTCCCATGATCCCCATTCCGTGGGCTAGCCTCACAGATCGCTATCCACCTCTTCTATCCCATGTCTTCTTTCCTACATGCAACACTTAATGGCATGATCTTTGGGGTCCTTAGAAAGAATCTGAGTATAACTGTGTGTGGGGGGGGAGGTGAGCAGTGGTAAGTGGGCTTTGATTGAATTGGCATCTCAATCTAATTCTTCGATGCAATTAAAGGGGGGGGGGAGAAAAAGTATCCGTAGTAAACAAACTGATCCTTCTTGAAAAACCTCAAAGTCTGAATCTTCAGCTAACGCTTTATCAATAATGTTTGTAATTACACACGAGGCTCTGAAACTGCAGCCCTCTGTGGTCACTGTTGTGAAGCAGGCTTCGGTCACAGGCCTCACAGACTGGGAGTGTGCAGAGGAGAGAGGGCGCTTACTAAGCAGTGCCAGTTGATCATCACAGCAGATTCCCACAGTGCTTTGGAAGGATGGGGGCCCCAGCCCCTCCCGCCATGACCCCTGAACGTCAAGTGTCTGAGTAACATTACCGAGGCATGTGCACAAGAGGCCATCAAGCCACTCCCCAAGGCCAGATGGGACTTTGGGAAACGGAGTGACAAGCCATGTGTTGGAGAAAAGGAAACCTGTATCTTCAGTCCAGAAATTCAGTGCCTGAGCTTAGGTCAGCTTCCAGACAAATGCAAACTGCTTCCCTAAGTTTGTGCCAATGGCTTAAATACATGACAAACCTGCAGGAGCAGGAAGTCCCTGAGCTGTGCCCACCTGGCATGTGGAAGGTGTGCTTCTTCTGCCCATGAGCCTCTTCTGTTTCCAGCTACTCCTCATCTCAGCCTCGCTTTCCATTGCTGCCCCCACCCATCCTCGCCATTTCCGTATGAGCTGCTCATGTGATCAGCAAGTCATTTAGGGAAAAGCCTTTTAATTAAGAGGAGAGCAACAAATTATTAAATCAGAGTCATTTATTACCCTGCCATCTGGTCAGAGCCCCTCCCAACCCCCTTCTCGGAGCCAGCGCAGGCATAAAAAAGTCACAAAGAGAAAGACAGGAGCCCCCTGCCTGCCTGCACGTGGACAGGACCGTGCAGCCCCTCCTGGGAGCAGGCGGACTAGTGGGGGAGGGGAGGGGGTATCTGGGAGTCTTTTCTGTATTGTAGAAATGGGTCCCGGTTTTCTCACCTGTGAAACAGGGACAGCTATGCCTGTGGGAAGCCAAGGCCTGTGGCTGGCACAGTGGAGGCCCCTGGAAATCCAAGCTGAATTAGGAGCTTTGCTGTGAAGGTGGGTGGTCCTCTTTCCCTTGTGACTCACATGGGTATCACTGTGCCTCTTCCTCCAGATGCCTGGGGAGCTCGGGAATCTGGCCCCTCCTCACATGGATGTCTGGTTCTCCTGAAGACGTGCAGCCACAGGCTTCTGTATCTGGTTTGAGCTTGAGCAGGAGAGGCCTTGAGAGGGACTTAGCTGAAAGAGGATAGGACATGGAATGGAGGCGTCTTTCATCCGGTTTCAGCATGGAGACACTGCAACGGAAGACCCAATGAAACAGACACTGGTCCCCAAGGGTAAAAGCACTGCACGTATGACAGCTGGGAATGAAGGCTGACAGGGAAAAAGCATTGCTGGCAGGGATATGATTTTCCAAAGTGGTGAACAACTTGTAAAAGACTGAACAAAGCGAAACGTAACTTCCCTGCACTTTGCAATTTGCATCTTCGTGTCTAAGATTCCATTGGAAAAGGTCCATCTCTTTACATATAAAGTGAACTTATAATCTAAAGCTCAAAAGGGGTCAACTTTAGTTCAAGCTGTTACTTTGTCATGTGGAAAGTTTAGTCCCTAAAGCTCACTTAATTAGCAGTTTTCCACCTCTCTCTAGGGGGGGTCCAGGGAGGCTGTGCAGACTATAGGTAAACTATGTGCAGGATCGTAAAGGTTATCTTTTTTTTTTTTTTTTTTGAGACTAGATCTCACTATTTTTGCCCATGGAACCGCAGGCTCATGTTGCCCAGGGTACCACAGACTCAAGCAATCCCCAGCCTCAGCTTCCCAGGTAGCTGGGCTAACAGGTGCACACCACCACACCCAGCTATTTTTTTGGAACTAGGTCTAGCTACGGGCCCCAGGTGGGACTCGAACCGCGATCCCTAGCCCTGGCCGCTTCATAGGCTGAAGCTTACAGGCACGAGCCACCGTGCCCGGCCCAAGGTTAAGTTATCTTGACCCACATAACCAGGAGTGAGACCTTTACCCACCAAACACCCTATCCTTTCCCCAGATCCTGCCCAGGGGATTGATCCTGTGCCAGATCACAAAATTAAATTAAAATGTGAATCAAATTAATTAAAAGTGAGGAAAAAAATAAAGGACAGGGAATTTCAAATGTGAGAAAACACCTTGAGAGAATCAAGACGTTTTGAAATACTATACTTTCTGGAAGAGTTTTTAAACTTTATGGAAGAATTTTTGTTCCTGTTGCTTGATGTCACACTGAAATGATTAGCTCTGAAAATACTGACAGATGTGACAGCAAAGATGTAAAAAGAGAAATCTCAGGAGTGAGTGACCATGGGAGTGCGAGCTGTCTACCAGCCTTATCAAAGGTATTTCTTGGGTTGGCTGCTGTACTCAAAAAGACTCTCTTCTGTGGAATGACCTCCAGGTGATACTCGAGGGAGTCACCATTCTATCACCCCCCCACCACCCCCCCCACACACACACAGGTTGAGTTTCCACAAACACCCAATCTCGCATCCTTCTTGGATTTTAGCCAAGCCTTTCTCACCGAGTTTCTGGGAGACACCACGGGACCCTTCCCCCCAATTCCGTTTCTTCATGCTCAGGCTAGCTGAAGTCAATACTTACTGTTTACAACTAAAAAGCCTTAGGATGATGAGAACTTAAGAAAAAAAAAAGTAGTATAATTCTGTAGTTTTGGAGATAACAACCAGGAGCTAAATTACGGATTAAGAACAATCAGCTAGTGTAGGTTGGGTGGCTTGGAAGAAGGGGAAAATTACTGGTTATATGTAAATCAGTCCTACAGAGGGGGATGAGCTGAACTTGGCAAATTGCCTCTGTATGCATTGGAAATTATCGTTTAAATAGACAAGCTGTGGTAACCAGCTCCCCAAAGGTCCCCAGGGATGTCCGCTGTCTGACACATTCCTCTTGAGTCAGACTTCTCCCATGTTGAGCAGGGCAGGGCAGACCTGTGTGCCCACAAGCTACTGTGAAGTATTGTATGTGGATGTGAGTGCATGATACATGCTGAGGTTTTCCCCTGGATCCGTCTTGAGTCACTTACTGCAGAAGGGGGCTGCTCCCCATATTGTTTGTTTGTTTGTTTGTTTGTTTGTTTTTGAGACCAGGTCTCGCTATTTTTGCCCGTGGAACCGCAGGCTCACATTGCCTGGGGTACCACAGACTCAAGCGATCCCCAGTCTCAGCTTCCCAGGTAGCTGGGATGACAGGCGCGCCCCCACGCCCAGCTGTTTTTTGGGACTAGGTCTCGCTGTGTTGCCCTGAGAAGGACTCAAACCACGATCCCTAGCCCCAGTTGCTTCTTAGGCTGAAGCTCACAGGCACGAGCCACCGTGCCGGGCTTGCTCCCCATATTGTAAGGACATTCCAACAGCCTTTTGGAGAGATAATATTCGATGTTATCTTAAATTACTCTATCTTGAGATAATTTCTTACATCCCAGTAGGTATAAGGAAAAATCAAGCTCCTCACTGGAAAGCTTACATTGTTGGCTTACCTCACCATTTGCCCCTCTCATTCTCCTTCAGAAGCACTGGCCAGCCTGATTTTCTTGGAGCGAGTCAGACACAGCTGCCTGATATACTCTGCATTTAGGGGTTTTGTTGTAAGAACCACTCTTCTCCCAGGACACTCAAATGACTGACCAGTTCCCTCACGTCCTCCAAATCTTGATTAAAAACTTACCCTCTCAGGGAACTCGTCCCTAATCACTATATTTCAAAATTAAACTTGTGACCTCCCCTAGCAATTTCAGCTTTCTCTCCCACTTTATTTTCTCCACGACACTTATTGCTATTTAACATCTCACATATTTCATTTATCCCTCTTTGTTATCTTCAGGTCCATGAGGGAAAGGAGTGTTGTGGATTTGTTTGTTGTACCCCGGGGTCCAGAACTGTGCCTAGCCCACAGGAACTCCTCAACAACTATGTGTTAAGTGAGTGAATAAATGAATTGCTCTAGTTAGCTTTAAAAAAAATACATGCTAAATGAAAGGAGTCAGAAGGAGAAAGACAAATCCTAGGAACCAAGAGAAACCTGAGAGATCTGACTGGAATTGAGGCTTCCTGGTGGGGAGGCTGGGAAGTGGTAAGCGTAGTGGGGAAAGGGCCTATGGGACTACTGTGGGGCATGATGGAGGCTTTGGAAGTGGGTGTGGTAACACACATTTAAAGAGGTTTGATTTGTTCATTTCATTTTATTTCTTATTTTTCTTTATTTTTAAGAGACTAGGTTTCACTACATTGCCCTGTCTGGCAGGCAGGATCACAAATCTATCCGAGTTTGCCAATGTTGCCCTAAGGCAGTCTCTAAGCTGGGGTGGCGTAGCCAGCAGAAAGTCATTATCTCACCGTGCTGGCGATCAGAAGTCCAAGATCAAAGTGTCAGTGAGGTTGGTTCCTTCTGAGGTCCATGAGGGACAATTTGTTCCACGTTCTCCCCCTGAATCTGGTGGTTTGCTGGAATATTAGGATCCTCAGTTCCTGCCTGAATTCTCAAGGCATTCATGTATCTGTGTTCACATTTCCCCCTCTAATAAGGATACCAGTCAGATTGGATTAGGGTTCCCTGTAATGACCTCTTTTTAATTTGCTCACTTGCAAAGATCCTATTTCCAAATAGCATCATGCTCATAGATTCTGGGGACTAGAATTTCAACATCTTGAATGGTGGTGGGGTGTGTGTGTGTGTGTGTGTGTGTACATTTAACATTCACATTGAAATAGCAGAGTTACACTTTTAAGTGGCTGTGAGTAGTGGAAGCAATGACATTTGTTTAGTATCAACATTGTTTTCTGTGCTATATATATATATATATTCTTGCAAAATGAATCATATTGCATATCTTTCCCTTCACAATATAGTGTGAACATTTCCCCATGTCAGTGACATATTTTATCTTGTTTTTAATGGCCACATATATACTATGCAAATATATCATAATTTATTCAGACAATCCCATTGTTAGAATCCTTATTTTTTTAGAATTCTTCTTTCATTTTCATTATTTTTTTATAATGTTGCAATGAATATCTTTGTCTCTAAATTTTTGTGCACATTGATAATTCCTTCTTTAGAATAAATTTTTGGAAGCAGAATTAGTGATACAAAGAACATGACATTTTAAAAACTTTTGGTGTATATTATCAAGCTGATTTCCAGGAAATTTGTTGAGAATATTTGTCTCCCAACATCTTTGCCAATATCCAGTAGAGTATTTTTGTCAGCCAAAGTCAAAGAGATTACAAAATATCTTCTATGGTTTTAATTTCTATTTTTGGAGAGTGATTGAATTTTTCTGCATATTTATTAGTCACATGCATTTCTTCTTTGGAAAACTGTTTATTCATTTACTTTGCCAATTTTTCTATTGAGCTTACTTTTTTCTCATTGATCTGTGCAAATTCTCTATTTTAGACCTACTAATGCATTATAGGCTGTAGATATTTTTATGGCTCCATTCAATTTATTTTATTTTTCTTGTTATATAGAATTTTATTATTATTATTATTATTATTTTTGAGACTAGGTCTCGCTGATTTTTGTCTGTGGAACCACAGGCTCATATTGCCCGGGGTACCACAAACTCAAGCAATCCCCAGTCTCAGCTTCCCAGGTAGCTGGGATTGCAGATACATGCCACCACGTCCAGCTATTTTTTTTTTTTTGGTGGGGTCTAGGTCTCGCTATGTGCCCCTGGCGGAACTCGAACCTTGAACGCAGCTTCCTAGGCTGCCGCTTACAGGCATGTGCCACCAGGCCAGGCTTATTATATAGAACTTTAAACTCTCTCTCTCTTTTTTTGAGACTATGTCTCGCTATGTTGTCCAGGATTGTCTTGAACCTGCAGACTCAAGTGATCCCTAGCATCAGCCTCCCAGGTAGCTGGGGTCACAGGTGTGTGCCATTGTGCCCAGCTTAGAACTTTAAACTCTTAATAAAGATTTCCCTTTCTAGTATCTTTTAACCTTCTATGTCTAAAGAATTTTCCTAGAAAGGTACCTCCTGGAAGGGTTAACCAGTTAAGTCTATTTCCCCCAATGGTTTATGTTTTTACATTGAAAGTGCTGATCTGTGTGCTCTCATCACTTCTGCTTGACAAAATATGGCTGGAAATCTTTTCCTACTCTTCCCACTGAGGCAGGGAGTTGAATTCTCCTTTTGATTGTAGTTTCAGTGACCTGACTGACCGAGTAGATTCCCGTGAGTAAAATGTGCTACCGCTGTGTCCTGGGGATTCTGAGGGTGTTGTCTTGTTGCCCAGGATCCCAGAGTCCTGAGCCTCCTGCTGAACAGTCTGGCTACCTCAGTCCACCAGGCTGGAGAGGCGGATGCGTAAGCACTTCGCAGTCCCAGCTAAGGCCGGGATTCCAGCCATTCGCACCAAAGCATCACAGCGTAACCTCTGTCAACACTAAATGGAGCAGAAGACTCTCCCAGCCAAGACCTGCCCATCTTCTCGACCCATAAAACCACGAGATAAAACGTAGAGTTGTTTTGTGTCACTAAGTTGTAGGATCATTTGTTATGCAACAATAGATAACCAGAACACCTTGCCTAGCGTTTTATACCAGAAGCAGAGAGGTTCGGGAAAAAGCACTAGAATCCCAGGCATAACAAATGCTTTCTCCCCTTTTCCCAATAGAAATCTCTCCTTCCTGTATCTGTATAGCTTAAGCCCTATTAAATTTCTGCTGGTAGGAATATTCAGTTGCATTGACTGATATTCTCCTGCCTCCAAGCTCACTAAGGTGTCTGGCAACTGACCCACCCCTCCAGTCTGATCCACGTACACTGTGTCGATGAACGGATGCATTGTGTGAGTCAGACCAAGAACCGCCCCCACCTTACCCCTATGTCCAAGCAACAAGCCCTAACGACTCACCATGGGTATTCAGAAAGTTTCCCCTTCACACCTTATCATATAAATTCTTAGCACAACCCCCACCCCTTGGGTACCATCCTCTGGCTGTTGTCTATTCCCCAAGGCCAAGATCATTAATCATTGCCACATGCCAGGCCTTTTCTGTCCGCAACCCTTCCCTCTGACCCTCACCGTCGAGCTCTCTCTCTTGCATCCCAGCCTCTGACAGACCAGAGAGGAGGCTCATACCTGTCGAAATGGGATGGATGGAATCAATCAATGGGGTCACGAGGCTCCCCCTGTACCTCCCTGCCCCCACTATTTTATCCATCCACATCTCAAGAACAGGCCAGAGTTTTTAATTTCCTTCTAGGACTGGTCCAAGGGAAGTGAAGGCAGAAGGAGGAGGGAAAGAATTCAGGGGAGATGACAGCCATAACTGGGGAGTCCTGGAATGCTTTGGAGACACCCTGATGCCTGTCAGCTGCTGCAAGTTCATGGGACCCGGGGGAAACTAAATAAGGATTTTTGTTTGTTTGTTTTTTGTTTTGAGACTACGTCTCGCTATTTTTGCCCGTGGAACCGCAGGCTCTCGTTGCCCGGGGTACCACAGACTCAAGCCATCCCCAGCCTCAGCTTCCCAGGTAGCTGGGATTACAAGCGAGTACCACCACGCCCAGCTATTGTTTTGGGAACTAAGTCTCTCTACGTGCTCCAGGCGGGACTCGAACCGCGATCCCTGGCCCCGGCCGTGGCTTCCTAGGCTGCCGCTTACAGGCACGCGCCACCATGCCCGGCCTAAATAAGGATGTAAAAGAAAGGCAGGCTGGATGTTTGGGGTGTGGCCCTGTATCCTTAATTTTTGTTGAAATCTGCTGCCTGATTTTCTTCCAGGCCCCAGTCACGTGGGCATGAATGAATTGAGTGACTGGCGTCTCAGCAGGAAGCAAAATTGTAAAGTAGGCCACTCCTGTCTCTCCGCTGAGCTCCTGGCAGCGTTAGCTCTTTGTGCTAAAAAGAGCAGGCACAACGGCCTCCCTTCCACTCGCAGGAGACCTGCTTTCACCGTGACCTGCTGGGAGGCACGCTCCGTTCTTTGTCATCTAAAGGCTTCACGACTCCGATGGTGGGAGCCGTAGGTCTGATAAGAAGGGAGGGTGTCCTAGGTGGGTGGGTAGAGGAGATATTTTTAGGCAAGCAGAACCTCAGAGAACCCATCAAATCACAGAGGCCCGCCCACTCCACCTGTGTGTCAACTTTAAATGCAGATGGAATTTTCAGTGGCACAATAGACTCGGCGCCTCCTGCCACAGGGAGGGCCCATTCTCCCATGCGTCTGTTGCCAGGTAGTCTGCCCTTCCGCATCCAGCTGGCTCCAAGTCAGCCTCGAGGAGAGCAGGCAGCTGGACCAGCCTCACCAGACTGACGCACGTTCCTAGCTGAGGGGCCGGGGCTCTGTCCATCCCAGGTTTCCCAGGGCTGCTGACCAGGAAGATTTTAAAGCATTTTGTTTTGGGTGCCTCTTGTTTCGATTTGGATACTGGAAGAGTGACTTCCAGCACTCCCAGAAAGCCAAGTCATCGCCACAAGGACCCCTGCAGAAAAGGGTCCCAGCATCAGGTAAGTGAGGTGAGGGAGAATGCACAGGGCTAAGAGGGTAAAGAAATGTGGTTTCAGAGTTGGCCGTGGTGGTGTGCGCCTGTAATACCAGCACTGGGAGGCTGAGGCCAGGGATCGCTTGAGTCCACGGGATCGATGCTACCCCGGGCAACATAGCAAGACCTAGTCTCTAAAAAAATAGGCGGGCGTGGTGGTGCCCGTCTGTAATCCTAGCTACCTGGGAGGCTGGGGCGGGCTTGGAACTCCCCTAGGCAACTTAGCGAGACCCTGTTTCTACAAAAAAAAAATGTGGTTTCAGGTCCTGGCTTTGTCACTTGGTGCCTGTGCCGCCTCTGTAATCATCTCCCTTCTCTCAGTCTCTGTATTGTCCTTTACAAAATGAGGTCAGATAATAGGAAGTATCTACATTTCCTTTGAACGCTTTCCTTTTATGGATCCAGTATCATTCAATATGGCCAAATATCTGTGTGGACATACATGCAAAATCTACAAGTTCATGGAATTTGGACATACATGCAAAATCTACAAGTCCACGGAGTGGGCATAAGTATCCCTACTGGAGGCCTGCACTATCTTCAGTTTATTGACATTTTAGGCTGACATATTTTGCTATGTTTGGGAAAGACGGCTGGGGGTGGGTTGACTGTGCTTCATCCCAACCTATTTGTTAGTATAGATCGCATCAAAAGGTTCCCGTTCATTTAGGTGGACAGGTGTCCAAAGAGCTTATAGCTCCTGTTCCCCAGGTGATTTTCAGAACTTCTGTGCCTATACCGTCTGCATAGTTAGATCACTTTTTATTGCAAGGAACAGAAACCCAATGATACTAGACTAGAGACTTGCAAAGAAAACTTGTTGTCTCATACATCTTGACCATTGTCAATAAAATTCACTCCTCTCTCCTCTCAGCTCTGCATATTCTGTATTTTTCAAGTCTTTGTGAGGGCATGAGCATATCCCCAAACCCCATACTAAAGTCTATGCTGATTGGGATAAATTGAGCTGCAAACAACTGAAAATCAGACTCACAGTCAATCAGAAAGGAAGATTCCCCTCATGCAACTAGCAATCCCAAGATGTCCTGAGATCCGGATGGACTGATGAAGGGCCTCAGCAATGTCATCAAGGAGTTGAGCATTTTCTGCTCTTTCATCTTCACTAACAGTGCTGCTCTCAGAATGTTTCCCCTTGCGATCTGTGGCAATTCCAAGTGCCATATCTAAATGTTGCTGTGCGCAAGAAAAAATAAATAAAGCTACCTCCTCTTCCAGCTTTTTCTTGAGAAAAGGGAAATGCTCAGTAGAACCTTCTAGGAGACTCCTCATGTTTTATCCCACGTACCCACCCTCAACTAACCACTGAAAAGTGAGATAAGATTACCCTGGTGAGCTTAGACCAGTGGTCTAAGCTAGCCTAGATAGTGGCGGCTACTTGACGATCCCCAAGGACTTTTTTGGTTGTCACAAATATATGGTGGAGAGTGTTACTGTTGTCCAATGGATAGAGAAAGGGAATGTTGCCATTAAGTACTATACAGTGCGCAGGACTCCTGCACC
>PVHY01027331.1:0-16335 GCA_004024945.1 Uropsilus gracilis
CAGCTCTCCCCTAGTACCGCCCCCTTGGCCTAGGCTGGCCTCCCATGCTGGATGGAGTGGGAGCAAGGGAAAAACAACAGCAACTCCTGCCCAGGTCAGGATCTGTGCAAACTCTTCACTGGTCCCGGCCATGCCCGAGCCAACAATGACACGGTGCCAGGCTACTCTTCACACACTGCAGCTCCTCCCACACACCCCCTCACGGAATCTCTGGCCTACCCCTCTAAGAGCTGCAGGGACTTATGAGCCCGTCTCACAGAAGCTGAAAGTCACCCAGTCACAGCCAGCAGAGCTAGATTCAACCCAGAGCTGGGCTACAGGGTCGGGAAGCCCAAGTGCTATACCTCAGCATCGCCCTGCAAATCATCTTCCGCCGGGGCAGCATGGTACTTGGAGAGGAGGGGGAGGCCCAAAGAGAAAGCCCAAACACTAGATCCTGGGTCCATGGGTCAACCACTAGGCCACTGTCTCACACTGTGGTCCGGGGACACCTGTGATGTCCCTTTTGGGGGTTCACAAGGTCAGGTTATTCTAAAGTAAGAGGCCCTTTCCGCTCTCAGGTGTGCAGAGGGGCTATTATAAAAACTGCTATTTGATGAGGAATTCAACCTGAGATTTAAGCGCCATCATTGTTCAGTATGTTAATCGCCTGAAGCACAGAGTCATTGAAGACTTACATCTCAATCAATGGGAAGCACCTCGCTGGAGTCTTTTTGTTTAAGTATGAGAACAAATTTGTATTATTTATTAAAAACTAATTCTATACCAATGATGCTAAAGCAGCAAAGTGGACTTAAATTTTTATGCCATATATATATGTATGTATATATATATACATATAGATGGGCAACACCTACAAAGAAGGCTAGAAAGTCCTGTCAGGACTTCACCAAATCTTTGAAAACATGATTCGGAGCCGATCGAGCTAAGCAATCAAGCAGACAGACGATCGAGGGGAACCCCAAAACCCTTCCACATCAAGCAGATAAACTAGCGCAGCTGGCAGGCAGCTGGCAGCCAGACAGACCCGGCGTCGGCTGCGATGACCAAGGGCTTCACCCGCCGTCTAATGTAGAACAAACAAGTTCTACCAGTATTTTAAATTTACGTAACTCCTTGTGCACGCTCCACCCTGCGAATGACCATGAATTATATCAGATTTAATCTATTTAATTAAAGTACCTAGTTTCTTAATATCCATGTGATGGAACTTGCTGGGGAGAATGGTTGAGGAGGGGGTGTGCCAACGGCAAGATTCAATACTGCTTCCTGCCACTAACCCCACGATCTGTCCACGCTAAGACACGCAACGCAACAAGGGTACAAGAGACTAATGAAAGTCTCCACAGCAACTGAGGAGGATCTGAAATTCTGTGAATAACGCCTCACTACTTAGGCTTGCAGAGACTCTTAGCTACCACTCTAGGGGCAAACGTTGGGCAGGAAACTCAAACATGCTTCGGCTTTCCAGCACAGCACCATGTCACGCCTGGATGGAGACTGACTGTGGCCACGAGAGGACAGACGGGTGGGGACACAGCAATCGCACAGACCACCCGCCAACAGCAAGCAGCTCTGAAACACACATGGACAGTCCAGCCTTTGGAGACGCTGCCAGAGCCATGGCGCTGTCCTGTGAATGGCCATCCCCAAAGGCGGGACTACCTAAGAATAAACTCACCCAGGGCCTCACTCCAGCTCCCGTCCAGCCCAGTCTCCCCGCACAGAAAAACTCACGCTCTAAAACATGGTGCTCCATGGCATCGCTGTGAGGGGTCTGTCTCCCACTGCACTTGGAATACGACACCAACTTCTCCCCGTGGCCCTCAGGCCTGACAAGTCCAGTCCGCATCTCTCACACCGACCTTGCCTGGGCCGAGTCCCCAGCGCGCGCCAAGCTCCAGAGCCTGGTCTGCTCTCTCCTTCCTGAACCAGCAGCCCATCCCACCTCAGGGCCTTTTGTTTCTTCACAGGGCCTAGAACCCTCTTCCCCGGATCCTCACACAGCTGCTTCTGTGTTATTACTTGAGTTTCCGTCTGTTTTAGTGTCCCTTCAGAACAGCTGTCTCGGACTGTGTCACCAGGGGACCGCTGCCCACTGCCAGGCGCCACTCCATACCGCATTACCTCATCTCCGCAACACGGCACTCACTTCGCTATCTAAGCCACCGTGTTTGACTTCCCACGGCAGAACCGTCTCCCTCCAACACCATGAAGCTGCAGACAGCGCCCCGCCACTCGGCTCGCCACGGCACCCACGGCACTCTGCGAGCAGTGTACGCAGGGCGACACGGGACTGACCACCGGGAACTGTCAAGATGGTGCAATCGCACATGGCCACCGTCCTTCCCAGGGGGTCTGCAGCATCCAGCGACCCAAAGCTCCCCTTTCACTGCACTATGTAAATCTGCAGGGACGTTTACACGTTAGCTGCAATTTGAGTGGTGCCAAGGTCCCTTTTGGAAACCCAAGTGTGACGCAACAACTAGTAACTGAGGCACTTGTTTGAAATCCTCAGGACTGAAGGAATGAAATGCACACAGTGCTCCAGACAACCGCCTCACAGGGAAACGGGGGAGGGGAGGATTGTCAGGGCCACTGCTACCTGTCACGAGGCTCTCCCTTCAGTTCTCTCCGGGATTGCCCTGCTCCCAAGCCCGGGTTTGATCTCAGATATAGCCACAGAACTAGCTCTGGACAATCAAGTATGAGAAGTGAGAAAAGATGGGACAGTCGCCACCATCCTTGGTTCCTGAGCAACCCCAAGAGCTGACCCACCCAGATGAGCAGCAGGACCCAGGAGCACAGGACTGTGTGAGGCCTGAGGCCAGGGGGCCGCCTGTCTGCCAGCACAGCAGACCCTGCTGCCCTGACAGAGGGAGCAGCGTGGTCCGGTGACCTGACCCCAGCTGTGGTGAGACTGCTGGGTGGGCGTGAATCAGAGCCCATCGCTCACCGGTCAAGACATTCAGGGAACCAAGGTCTCGTCCATGAAATGAGGCTGTGGTAACTACACGCCACAGCGTAGCTACGAAAACCAAGGCAGGACAGGAGCCCCGCCCCCACCCCCACTCCTACCCTCACCCCCACCCCCATCCCCACTCTCACTCCCACCCCCACCCCCAGCAGAGTGGCAGGCCAAGGCACCACAGAGAGCTGCTGCGCGCAGACTCACTCAAGAGCCTCGCTGGTGGGACAGCCCATCAGTAAAGGGACGTACACGGCCGCGGGACAGTCCTCTGTGAAGGTCTGGATTCTCCCAGAGAAATCGCCACGAGCAGCACGTGTCAGAAGTGAAATACTGGGGAGCGTGTGGACGGCAAATGAAGCAAGCAAAGGCCACCTCCGGTCTGAAAACGGAGAGTGAAGGGAGGTGACCGAGCCCCCCCCCCACCCCCCTCCCCGGCTGTCCATCAGGCCTGGGCTCAGCGGGAAGGGCAGAGGCGTACATGCAAAGCAAGGGAGCTCTGGACACGGAAGGTGAGAGCTATGAAGACCGGTGTCCACACTGAGTGGAGAGCAGGCCAGAAGAGAGAGGCCAGAGGGACGGCCTGGAACACACTGACAGGCCGAGCAGCTCAGAACACACGTCCACCTGGTGCTCGAAGCACCAGGCGGCCTGGGACGCGCTTCTTCTACAGGAGTCACTTGCCAACAACCCAGTGCGCTCGCTCCTAGGACCCTACAGGGCCCCAAACCTCACCGGTCCGGCACCCGAGTATGGGACCCGCGAGAGCCTTGCTGCAGCGACCAAACCCACGAGGAGCCACGGGGCTGACGGCTGAAGTCATCAGAACAGCGCTGCTCAGTCCCTGGAGAGAATAACGTAGCCCTAAAGTCACCACCAAGCCTGGACTTAAAAATCAATCTGGTTCAACTTAACTTTCTTAATATCTGAATTTCTGCGGAGCTGTTCGTGCGCCGCTCATTCTCACTGACTGGAAGCGAGAGGAGTAAGTACACAGGGAAAACACAAGACTCCGCAACAATCCTCAGTTTCCAACACTGACTAAGTTCGTCATTACAAAGCACTCAAGAGATTCTGTGCCATGACCTAATAATCAGGTCTAGATATCACGTAACTAATATTCCTCGAAGACGGAATATATAACTAAAGCTACTAAAGTCCTGACTCATAAAACGTGGACAATTTTTATAATGCAAACAAAAGCTCCATCGCTGAAGTGTGCTGGCCATGAGGAGCCGAGGAGGACCCTCTTCCCTGGCATTTGGCACCGGGCATCAAAGGCAGTCCTCTCAAAGCTGATGTTAACACTAGCCAAAAGCAACATGATATTGTAAAAGAGCCAAAAAAAAAAGAAAAAAAGACCCGGTTATTGCTGTAGCTCTCTGGAGCGGCAGGTGGTCTTTCTTCAACCACAAGTTCATCTGACTTACGCAGAACACTGAAGTCATGTGTCAAACTGCCCCGCAAATACAATCACCATCAAACAAAACTGCCTGGCCATGGTGGGAGAACTGCAGCAGGATTAAAGCTAAGGCTCCAGCTGGAATCACGTGAAACGGACGCCTCCTTCACTGTGATGCAAGGAAAGCAAGGTCAGTATTTAGAGTCCACTCCGGAGACATTCAAGAACAATCTGGTCCAGAACCAAGACTGTTCGACAACGGTTCCTTGCGGCAGAAACCCGAGTTTCTCCAGACAATCAGGTTCAGGGTAAGAATCATCTTAAAAGGAAAATGGAATCTGTGGCGTGATGCGCTCATAACTTGGATGCGCAGCGACTGTGGAAATGCACTGTTCTCCTTCCCCTCCCCCACTGCACCCTTTCGCGAAGAATTTGCCTTCAAAAGATGTCAGTAAATCTGCACGTTTTAAAGTAATAGAAACCACGTGCCCCATGTGTTCACCAGATTCTGTTTTTATGAGGGCTGGGCCTCTGCATTAAAATAAACCTTATTTTTGATAAAGAAAGTAATGACAAGAAATCAAAAGACTCCATCCCAAAATGGCACATCTTGCCATCCCACATGGGATGGATTTATTAAACCTGATGAAACTGGACTTAGATCTCCAGTTTGAAGCACCTGTAAATGACAAAAAAGGTGTTCGAAGTTTCAGCTGATGAGGGACATAAAAATATTCTCCAGTCTGCTGGTTTTAAGCTCAGCACTTAGAATGACAGATGTGGCATTTTTTAAGTTTTATCCTTCATATATTTTTAAATGTTTATGAAGATTTTTTTTAATGTGTTTATGAAGATTTCAGGAGAGTCTTTCCGACATTCATAAAGTTCCCTAACTGTGAGTGAAATGCAACAGGGGTCAGAATATAAGCACCCCTTTACAGCACACTGGGTCAGCAGAACCAGTTGTTTACCAGAAGACCTCTGCAGCTGTAGAAGGAGCCACAACAGAATTCTGATCTCCAGCTAATCTCCCTCCCCCTCCTACAAAAGGGAACATAGCTTAGAGCTCAACGGCTGCCCCCTGGTTTTGATTCTTTGAACAGGTTTTTCCAGGAGAAAATACTTAAAGTTCCCAACTGATCAGGTTCAACCTCTAAAATTAACTTTCAGTCTTCCCCGTTCAATCAATGGCTTGTGACAAAGTAAGAAATACGCAAAATAAAAGCCTTGTCAGGCTTCAAAACGAAAATTGAACACGACAGTGGGGCAGAAGAAAGTAGGAAAGAAAGTCTGAGCTCAGGTCTCTAGCAAGGAGTCCTCCCTCCCCAGGGCTCCTCAGAAACACCAGCCCATGCAGAACAAAGCCCCCTCTGCTCCAGCTACGCAGCAAAACAGACCGTGAGAGCAGTGAAATAACCAACGGAAGAATTAAGAAACAGAAAGGGAAATCTGCGAGAAACGAATGTGTGCGCCGCTAGCTTTTCAAAATCAAGAACTGGGCTAACATCTCAGTAAGTATTGGTATAAATTCTTATTTTTAAACTCACCTGATTCATTTTCAATTCCTGCTGTGTTCTGAAAAGATACACACAACAAAGAAACTTCTTTGATTACATGAGCCCTAAAAAGAAAAACAGACAATTGTAACATGTACCTGCCTACAAACGGACGGCGATTCACAGCCACATACAGAACTGCCGCGCTTGCTCAGAGGGCACTGGCCGAGCAGCTCCGCCCGCTCGGCTGCCATCCGCACAGAGAGGTGACCCTCGCGGATGGAGTATCCGCAAGCAGACAGACCTCTACTGGTCTTTCCCGGGCGTCACCGTGCTCCGCCCGATCAGAATGACATTTTGGCTTTGGAATTGCATCATTCCTAAGAAGCAACCCAGCTTTGTCAACAGAAACACAAGGCATTCTTGAGTGACTTGGTTAAGCCCCGGACATGTCCTTTCACGCCTATCACTACTGTGTTAAATGCAAACACAGTCAGACCCTTAACTGTTTTTCGGTTCTTCAAGTCCCTGAATATGGAATGTCTACCATTTCCCTGGGGAGCTGGCATGGAGGAAAAAGACAAGAATCCCACCATAAAATGCAAATGTCTTAGTAAAAGCTGTTTGGAAAGAACCACAATTATTCCTTTACACTTTGGGCTCAAAATATTCAGAGTGCAGTTAACATCGAGAAGATGAAAATCACTTCCTGTACATGCACATGACATACTTGCTTCTCAGGAACAGCCTGCAGACGGGCCTCTCTGCAATGCACATCGTGGAGTCGTCACTTGAGACCCTGGAAGGTCAGGCCCCTTTTGGTGGCCTGACCGCTGTGATTCTGGAGCTGACCCAGCATGTACATACATACATACATACATACATACACACACACACAAACACAGCATGTGCACACACACACCTACACACACCCACTAAGCGCAATTCTATTTATTCATGAACTTGCTTGTTTCTCTTTCCTTCCTAGACCTGCAAGGCTGTGCTTGCGTGGTAACCGCACATTCTGCTCATAAGCCCGGGGCCTCGTTGACTGGTATTCTTCACATGACGTTCGTTGCCCGTTCATAAGCATCAACGGTAGAGCTTTGACATTTTTAACCCCCCACCCCCCACCCACAGCTCCTCCATCAGCAGTTGTGTTTTGCTTTCCTTGAGCTAGTCAGCCACACTCACCTGGTCATCTTTACAACCAAAGGCACCGTATACACTTTAGGAGCTGTTTATCCAAAGGAATCTTTAGTCCTAACCGACACTGGGAATATGCATATCATAACTCACATTTTGCTAGAGAACTCAGAGCCAGCAGCCCAATACCAGCTCAGCACAGACGATTCAGGCCACCGGGAAGCTCACCCATCAAGATCACCCGTTTACATCTTACACTGAGCCGTCTCCCGGTATACAGGCAGCACGTCCTTCCTTAGCTATACCCTCCCTGCAGCAGCATCGGCCCTGACCCTATTCCGCAGGACTGGAGGGGGCTGGGAAGTGACAAGTGCATAGTGTTCATGCAGAAAGTGAGACTTCGAGCAGCACACTTGGGCAGGCCAACTCCTCCGGCTGCACACTGTACCCTCCGTCAAGGCCATCCGGCACCGCCCCGTGCCACCAATGCCAACATGCCTCCCATCATCTGGACAATCAAAAAGACCTCTATGCACCCCGACACCCTCCCAGGCGAGAATCTCTGAACTGCAGTAGTGCTATGCCTCGCTGCAATATGGTCATATAGTGTAGAGCAAATAAAAGTTGTTTTTGTAGTAACTTAAGACTCCCCCAGCCCAGTGTGCCGCCCCCACCCTTCACCCGAGGCCACCCCCAAACAATCCACAGGCACCATCTCAAGATGTCAAGAGCCCTGTTTTCACACACTCCCTCCACTAAGAGAAACCTCAAAGTCAAAGTTTCATCTAACATGAGAACGTGCTTCATCAAGCCCGTCTGTGGGGCAGAGAGGAACCTCTCCCCATTGATCACTAAAACGTAACAACTCCGTCAGAAAAAAATAATAACAATGCTGAACAATTAAGTGCCTCTGATTTTCCAGTGACAAATACTGACAATCTCACATTCCAAGGACTTCTCTGCAGCTGGCTAATGCCTTCATTTCTGCTGTTCCTACACCTGACCAAACCTCCTTGAAGATGCCTCCAAGGCCCTTGGACATACCCCTCACGTTCCACCTGCTGATGCTGCTCAGGTAATATATACACTAGGCCAGTCCGCAGATGCAGAGCATGCAAATCCGCGTGGCCAATCAGACGGCCAATTAGCACACGCTCCCAGCAGAAGAGCATGATCTAACACATCCAAGGACTTAGTGATACGCATGTAATGAACTTTTCCAGCGACTGCTTCCAAACCCTAGGACAAATCACCCTTACAAACACTTAACTTAATAATATCATAAATACGATTTGATTACACAAGGATCAGTCTCAACGCAGCAACAATAAAATAATTAGGTCCTTTATTTGAAAATTTTCTTAGATGCGTGAAGACAACCTCAGGTGCTGTTGTCGGACATGAAGGATCAGAGACCAGAAGCCTAGACATGGCAGACGCCCCGAAGGCCTAGTCACAGCTCTGCCACCAACCCGCTGAGTAACAGATCACACTGGAGCCAGACACAAACTTACACTAGTGCAACACACAGAACACCTGCTGACTTGCCCTTCCAAGGCTTGTAAAATCTACAAAATTATGGGGAAGGCAAAGTGAAAGGTGTAGCAGAGCAAATAAAACATGCTAATGTGAAGAATCAACCTGGACATGCGCATTGCAGAGGAAGGAGACAGTGTGTGTGCAGAAAGAGGAAACAGAGCGAAGGTTTGGTGAATTGCTAGTCTTCAGTGTGTGAACCTTTTCAACTTGAATCATTTGCTCATGTCTCACACCCTAGAACGATCTCTGCCACAGCAAAGAGACAATCTGCCAGTGTTAAGTGTTGCCTCACCGGAAGCCCTACCTGAAGAGAACACAAAAAGATACAGAGAACAGGATGCACATCAAAAAACTGGTCATTTCTCCCAGTTCAATCCATCAGTGCCCTCAATGAGGGCCAGAATCCCACAGACCAGAGCCCAGGGTCTGAGTCCTATGGCCACAATGTCGGGACATAAGCCTAAATAAGGAAGCAGAGTCTCCACGTCACAGGGTGGGTGGGGAAACAGAGGGCGGGCTGTTCTGCCAGGCTCAGAGCTCCAGGGAGTAAAAGGGGCTGACTGGTGTTTTTGTTTGAAATGTGTCAGTTACAGAACACCATGAAAGAATCCTAAGGAAGAAACCTATGACTCTTCTACGAAAGACCTAGAAATCCACATTGGATGACAGTCCTGGGGGCCAGGGTTTCCTTCTCAAACTCTCTTCTCCTTTACCTGGGGAAGAGGGGGAGGAGTGAAAGGGAAATTACTGCTCCAAGTACCCATTAATGGAGCTCGCTTAGCAACAGCTGATCAACTGCCTGGCTGCGTTATAGGCAATTACTATATGCTCACCTTTTTTCTTCTGATTAAATTGGTACATCTCTTTCATTACATTGCACGGAACGTGTAATTTATTACATCACAGATTTCAGGTTTTGTTTCGGGTTTCTACCACAATTCCCTCTAACCCCTGATTAAAAACACCTGGTTCCTCTAAAGAAGTTCCGTTACCTTACCTCACACCGTAACAGAAGGCCATCCCTCCCCCATGGTGCTGCAAACAGATGAATCACTGTCAGTTTTCCTGAGTGAGGTAACTCCATCCAACCAAAATACCCCTGGATTAAAAAGCTCTCCTTATCTGCAAGACTAATTACCAAAAACTACGAAGGCCAAGATGCCCAAGAAAGGAGGGACAGTGCCTACCAGCCATCCCCTGCTCCTGATGAGCACTGGCCGCAGACTCAGGATGACTGTCACTCCCCATCTCTGCCAGGACAACAGCTGACTCTACACCTGCCACAGAACAGCATTTAAATCAAAGGCTGTCTTAGAACGCAATCCTTTCCTGACATATGAAAGGAAAACCAAGTTGAGTCTGTCCTGAGGCGCAGGCGTCAGGCCTCCAGCCCCCACACGTCTCCACAGCAGGAAGCCACCGCAAGAGGGCTCCTTTCACAATTGCCGACACCAGAGCAATTCCCAGCTGGGCCCTCCTAGTGACTGTTTTTCCACTGCAGCTGCCAATGCAGATGTTACTTTTGTGATTAATCCTTTGAAACTGAGAGATTTTCAGGAACCCTGTAGGATATGTCTGAATTTCCTGGAAAAGGGAAGAACGCTCTGGCCTTGTCACCGGGCCCTGGCCCCCGAGCAAACAGGCTTTCCCACACAGGCTTTCCACGCAGCAACAGCACCTCCTGCCTGAGAGGCCTGGTTCTCATTGGTTTTTATCCTACACAGCAAAACGTGGAGGAAAACCGCCACCCATACCCAGATGACCCAAATGACAGGGAGGCTTCCTAGACCTGTAGTGAACAACCTAAAGCAGAAGCAAATGACACCAGATCAAGTGACAACTAAGACTCCAGTTTGCTAAGACAGGGGCACACCTGCATCTCTACAAGACTCTACAGGTTGGTCATTATTCCGTTTGCAGCTCTGGTAGATGCGACTCTCCTACTTAGAGAAGAGATTTGGAGTCGACCTAAAAATGTAGCTAGTCTCCAGTCTCCGGAGCATCTGAAGAGCTCAGCGATGCCTACTTTGTGCAAAGCAGCTCAGCTCAAGGAAACCAGAAATGCCCCCCAATTAGAATGGTGACCTTGTGCGCAGCCAGGGCAGCCAGTTCTTGGGGGGCCTTGCAGCCCAGGTTAAAGGGTGACCTGACGCTGGGGTGGGGCTCCTCAGATGCTGTGTGAGAAGATCTCTTCCCACCCCGTCTGCATTACGTCTACTCCAAAAGCCCTGAAGTCTTTAGCGAAAGATGGGAGAGGAATTACTTACAAGCTGAGTCTGCGGCCACACACAGCAGAGGGCTAGGACAAGAGGCTGGTTTCCTAGATGCAGGCACTGTGGTCACCTATGATGAGCAAAGCGGAGTTTCTGACTGAAGGACACCACAAGCAAATGGTGGAGGAAGGTTAAACTGACAGGAAAAAAACGAGGGCATGGGGGGAGAGGGGAGCCTGAGAGACTGGGCCAAGCAAGCCCGCTAAGGAGCTGAGATAAATGATAAGGGCGTGAGGTACAGATGAGAGCTGAAACAGAAGACATGACCCACACCGCAGAGGAAGAACGCACAGAATGTGCTTCCTAACTGAACAGGAGGTAGACAGACCATGGAGATGAGTCCAAAACATGGCACGTGATGACTGGAAGCGTGAGTATCTCACAGAGCGGCCAGGAGCAGGACTGGTGTTTAAGCGGATGGGGGTGCTCTCCATTAGGCGGCTCTGGAGGGAGGCCAGGCCTCCACAGGGCAACGCATTCCCCTCAGTGGACCGTAGGCCATCCACGCAAAGACTGGAGAGCAGAGGTCTTCAGCCCCAAGCGGTGTCTTGGGACAGGATAAACTGCCAAGAGGAAAATATGTGGAAAGAAGTGAGGATGGAAGACTTGACTTTGAAAAGGGAATGGAAGGAAGGAGGAAAAATGCTGCCCCCTCCCCTCCCCCGGCATGTGCAGGCTGGGGAGCAGTCAGGGACACAACTAACTTGGAAGGGTTTCTCTTGACAACAGTTGTGCCACGCTGTCCCTTGCAACCTACTGAGTTAGGAGAAACAGCCGGAAAGTGGAAGGCAGACAGCGCTGCGGCAAACAGGCAGCAAGAGGGGAAACTGATCCGCCCTCTCCAGGCCTGACTCTATTCCTGGCAGAGGGAGGGGCTCAGGGCTCCCTCCTGTCCCGGGGGGCTGGAGGATGCAGTAGTTCTCGCCCAAACAGGTGCACGGACAAGCGGCAAGAGAACTTCACGAATCCACATTTACCCCAAGAATCCTCCTTTTCAAAGCTCCCACACTTCCAGTATATTGAAAAACTGGGTCTTGCAGAATTAAGGCAAGGTTCCTAAAATAAGCCTCAGGGAGCGAGGAGCCTTCAGAATGTCACATGTGTACGGATGCGCTGTCTTACGTAACGCACAGGCTCGTCGGGAATGCTGAAGGGTTCGGTGAATCTCAGGACGCTTCTGAAACCTCCACGGCAGGTTTTAAATCTGAAAATGCCCTAGATTGCCCCCCCCCCCCGAGCCTCCTGCTGTCCTAGTGGAACTACCTGCCTGAGTCTTACCACTTTCCAGACAGGCTATATGCCCACCCCGGTGACCAACACAGTGGCACTGGGCTCTGAGGCTGCGGGCCAGCTGTGCCAAGAAGGATCTCGGCTCTTCCACAGCAAAGCCGAGCACATGATTTACAGCAAGAGCTACAAACTATTCCCTTCACAAAAGTAGCTGGTAGCTCAGCATTCAGCACCTCCTTTACTGCGGGTTCCAAGGGACTCATAAATGAAAACAGTGTGGGTGTGGCATGAACTGCGATGCCAAGAAGGAGCACTACACAGTCCTGAGTGAAACAGTCGAAGCGTTTCTACTCCAAACGAATGAGATTTAGAATGCACAGTGACTCTGAGGGCCCTTCAGGGAGGTGGGGGAGGGCGGTGAACAGGTTTCTCTTCAGGAGAGAATATTTGAGGGACACACATTCCTCGCCATGGAATCACATCAAATGCGGTCCCACGGCACCCCCCTGCACCCCCCCCACCTCCCCCACCCCTTCCACCCGTGGTCTTTTACTGATCGGTTAAGTTGAAGCTAAAGCTTATGCAATAAAAATCCAGTCTCCACTATTCCTACTTGTAGATAAAGACTTGAGAACTTGGACTTTTCTTGCCCTGGGGACACTGTTATTAATGATGCGTCTGCCGGAAGATCAATAATGAGCAATTTTTGTAAATAAGCTGCTGTCAGTTAAGCATTTCAAAAGTAAACTTTATTTCCTCAGGACAAATTCACCACTTCCGGTGCACAAGCAGGACAGGCTTGCGTGTTTTGTTTTTTTCGGTTTTTTGGTTTTTTTTTTAAAAGCCAGCCACTTTCGCAAGAGGAGTCTGGCTTCTGCCCTTGATCTTCAGGCCGTGGCTTGAAGGCTCATCTTCTGGGAGGGAGCAGCTGCTTCTGTGCTACTCCGTGGGACAGAGCAGCAGCTTAAGTCTAGGCAAATGCATTTAAATTTCCTAATAATTCAAACCGGAAATGCCCATCCAGTCAAGAAAACTCCCAGTCCCCGGGGTGCCTTCAGCCAGTGTCACTCCAGGCCACCAGAGCAATCTGCAGACAGTGATCCCAAACTCAGGAAAAACGAAAGCATCAACTGCCAGGCCAGGGAGTCCACACCCTGCCTCCAATGTGGACTTCACATAACCAGCGCAGCCTCTTCTCACACTTTGCTACAGACTCCCAAGCTGCTTCAGCGACCCAGCACCCATCAGAGGAAAATCCTTCCCTTAAAGCAGGGGTAGAGAACAGGGACAATTCTGCTCCCCTCTCCCCCAACCTCCTCCCCTCCTCCTAGCAAAGCCTTGAGCTCTCAGCCAAGGATGCCACTAAATACCCTGCAGTGGCAGGACAGCCCCCAGGACAAAGAACCCTCAAGCAGAAATGTCAACAGCTCGCCAAGGCTGAGAGGCCCAGGGCTCCTCCGGGCTGTTCCCAAAGCCTCTGTGCGGATGACATGTATGGCTCTGACTATAAAAGTTTCACTTCAAAAGGAGAGGGCCAGCACACGCCCTGGCACCACTCATCAAATGGCTGGCAGGGCAGCAGTGCCAGGAGTGATGGCTGCTGGGTAAGGTCCCCACCATCTGGAAACTCCCTGCATCTACACAGTGCCCCGAAAAGTGCGACAACTCCACCCAGCGTCCACCTACTCCCTCCCTCTCCCCACTAGAGCCTCTTCTGATGCAGTCCACAGTTCGCTGGGTTTTGCTTTTGTGTGTGTGTGTGTGTGTGTGTTTTCCTGCGTGGGTACTAAAAATAGCATGAAAAGCAGGTTGGAAGATAGGAAATGGTAAATTACCCAAGGTGCTTTCCATCCCGGAAAGTCTATGATTTAACAGGACTTAAAAGGTTTGTAAATCAGATCTGGAACTTGAAAAGAGGTTGGCAGCTAAAAGAAACAGTCCCGTGAATAAATAAACATCGAATGCTAAATAATCATTAAAAGGCTATGGATGAAGCCCTATCTGTGTAACTGCCCAGCAACTGCTGATGGGCCGAGAACAGACGCTAGAGTTGACTGTTGCTTCTTTGAATTTCATTTGCAAGAAAAATGTGTATTTAGAGTCTAAAAAAAAAAAAAATCGACATTTTCACACATCGTAAGAGATTACATACAGAGCATGACCACGTACAATGGGGGAAAAAATTCTCCACACATCTTAATGAAAAGCAAATCTCAAGCTAGAGAAACCTTACTGATCAAGATGGAATTAATAAATTATGGCTCGAACAGACATTCCATAGCCCTCCTAGATACGGGCTCACACTACGGGGAGGGAACAAACCAGATATGACAGGTAAGAGCAAGCCTGTATAAGACAGAAACATACAGAAGTGAATAAATATGTGTAGATACACAAACAAACACACACACACACACACACACACACACACAGCAAGAAAAGAGAAACCAGAAGGAGAGGTTCACCAAAACTGCAGAGGTTATCTGAAGACTGGGAGTCTTCAGGCTCATATCTACCCTGTCTTTGTGAGTTTCTCAATTTTACAACAGTGAGATTCACTCACCATGCTACTGACTTGAACGACAAATACATGGTTACAAATTGTTTCCAGAACGTTCACAAGATGGAAAAACAAATCTGCAACGCCAACTTTTTAAACAATCACCTTCGGAAGCAACAAAGGCCAACCTTTCTTGGGCGCTAAGAACCTGTGCCTGGCACTTCCGGATGCGCTTTAAGTGTGTTAGCTTAATGGAATCAAACCCCCAAAAAGCTACCTGGGATAAAGAAAGACAGCCAGGGAGACCAGAAGCTGGAGAGCTGGCTTAGCCACACAGGCAATTTCCATCTCAATTTTCCACAGTTTAAATGGGGGGGGGGGGGTCAGAAAAAAAAATCTTCTCCCCACTCTTCTCCAGGCCCCATTGAGACCCTGCACGTCAAAGAATGTGGTCAAATAAGAGTTTGTAAAGAAGCATCTAGGGAATGATGGGGCAGCTGCATGCCATCTCAAAAACAAAACCCGACTAAAAAAAGAACATGTAATTATGTCTCTGTTCCTCCTCCTTAATATTTGGATAGCAGTGTCATAACACGTTCAGAAAGGGACCTCCATCTCCCCAACACTTGGACACAACTGATGACACGCTGTAAAGTAGGCGGTAGAATCACTCACATGCACACTCACACTCACACGCACACACTCACACACACACAGATATTTTTTTAAAAAGAACCTCAATACCATCCCGAATGAAAATGAGGGGCCAGCATGAAATCTCCTCTGGTGGGGGGAGGAACCTGGGCGGAATGACTGGGACCGGGGCTGTAGGATAAGGCCACAGAGGCTCGTGGCCCACAGAGGCTCGTGGCCTGACAGGAGGTGGCCAGTCGTGGGTCAGGCGCCACCGGTGGGGACCACGGGGAGCTGGATAAACACTGACCTGTTCGGTCTACTCCAGGTTTCACGTGCCACCATCACGGCTAGGATCGTGGGTCTCTTTAGTGGCAAAATTAGTCATACAGAAGCGCACGTCTGCTTAAAAAGAGACCAGAACGCCCCGCGGGTCGCAGGGATCCCGGAGGCTGACCGCGTCCAGGTCTGGACGGCACAAGAACTATTTGGGAAACACAAAGACACAAAGCAGGCGCCGCACAAACGCAGAAGGCGAGTGTGCGAGGCACAGTCATTCCTCGGAGCACAAAAGAGAAGCCAGACGACGACCCGAGCGCGGACCGGCCCCGGGACCCGCGCGCCCGGGAGCTGCCCCGCCAGGGGTCCCGGCCGGACGCGCCCCGCCGCGCCCACGCGTCCCCCTCGCGGGGCGCGCGGCCACCCAACGGCGACAAAGCGGACCTCGCGACTCCGCGGCCGCCGGTCCCGGAGGGGCGGCCCCGGCGGGGAGGGACCCGGCCACCGCCGGCCGGCGCCGCTTTCCGGGGACCCCGCCGGCCCAGGGCGCCCGCACCTCGGCGGGGCGCGTCCGCCCGCCAGCCCGCCCGCCCGGTCCAAGTGGCAAGTGGCCGCCGCGGCGCTCCTCGCGCGCCGCATTGGGGTCCCGGCGCCGCGCCCGCCGCCGTACCGCCCGCCGCCCGCCCCGCCGCCTCTTACCTGCGCCCGCCGCGCCCCGCGCCTCAGAGCGCCGCCAGCCGCCGCCCGCGCCGCCGCCGCCGCTCCGCCCGCCCCGGCGCCCGCGGCCGCGCCGCCGCCATCTTGACTCCGGTCGGAAGTGACGTCGGGCGGCGTCGGCCGCGGCCTCCCGGGCCCGCGCCGTCGCCGGG
>PVHY01027332.1:0-16339 GCA_004024945.1 Uropsilus gracilis
TCCTTCCTTCCTTCCTTCCTTCCTTCCTTCCTTCCTTCCTTCCTTCCTTCCTTCCTTCCTTCCTTCCTTCTTCCATCCATCCTTTTTCTTGTTGAGCTCTTTTCATGCACAAGTTGAGATCTCGCTCAAGCTATCTCTAGCAGGGAAGAAGCTTGAAGCTTAAGCTACTGGCATAGTCAGTGCTCCAGGCAGGTAGCCCTGTGGGCATCTGCCAGTGAGGGGATCCTGTCAGCTTTGCTGGCAGTCAGTTTCTGTAATAGCTCATGAGATTGTTCCTCTATACCATGACTTCTTTATAAATGTTGACTCTGGTCCCTTAGAACTCCAGCTGTGACATTACTACCTTTTGTCCTTTTCTAGCCTCAGTTCCCAGAGAACTGGCAAATCTTGCAGTGCTTTCTAGTTTTGGTTTTGGGAAGGAGTAGTGCTCAGCATTTTTTCTTTGTGTGCCAGGCTGTGCATTGGGTGCTCAACTGGCTGGTGGATTGGCTTCCATAGAGCTCTTGCTGTTGCTGGTACCTGGGCAGGGTTACCTGTAGAACTGCCTTTAGAGCAGGACCCTGGCTGGGAGCATCCCCTTAGGATCTGAAAGAGCCCACTGCAGACCTACCCAAGCAGCATGGGGCCTGCAGGTCAGCCAGAGTAGGTGTGAGCAACACTGGCATTATGTCAAACTTGAAATTGAAATTAGCTCATGGCTGGCATACCTTATGAGATGGAGTGAAGTCCATGATTTTTTAATTTAAATTTAAAAAAATGCTGAACTTTGTAGGAGGAAATGAAACAAAAAGTGAAGTGAACTGAGCTGTTTTTTGGGAATAGGAAGTAATAAAAGAAATTGGGTACATTAAGTTTTACTTCTTTAAAAACATATATTGTTTTCAGACTTTAACAAATGCATTGTAACTTTTGGAAAAATATAGACAAGAAGGAAGTAAAGACCTGTCCTAGTTCCACCACTCGAAGGTTGTCCAGTGTAGGCTTGTAGGTCTTGAGTAAATATGTTAAAAACTAGAAACATGCATAAAAAAACCCTACTTAACAATGCTTCTTGAACAGTCCCTGTCATATACTATTTTTCTGTAACTGTTTGCTGTGGCTGCAGGGTAATCTGTTATGCAGCTTTTCTAACTTATGACAGGGATATCTAAATTTCCATTTTTTGAGGGGGGCATTTAAAACTGCATTGTGAACATTCTTTCACATAAAATAGTTTATGCACATGTCTGACTGATTTTTTAGGTTGAGTTTCCAGATGTGGAATAGTTGAATCAGGAAATATAAGCAATTTAAAAATGCTTTGAAAGCATATAGCCAGTGTCTTTCAGAAATATTGAAATAACTCAGATTCCTACCAGCAGTTTTCAGTCCCATTTCTTAAGATCTTGCCAGTAGCAAATGTTATCATGAAATGAAACTTCTAAATTAATAGAGAAAAACATGTTGCCTTATTTGTAAATTTTATAAATTTTTGTTTATAACAAGGTTAAACATTTTAGATATATTGATGATTGATCTTTGCAAAGCCCTTTTATTTTCAGTTTTTAGACAGTAATAACTTAGAATTTACTATCTTACCCCTTTTAAGTATGCGGTGCAATGTTAAGTACACGCAATTATTGTGTAACAGCTCTTCTGATCTTTTTCATCTGACAAATCTGAAACTCTAAACAAGAATTCTTTATTTTCTCTTCCTCTCAGTCCCTGGCAATCATCATTCTAATTTATTTTTATGAAGTTGCCTTCTTTAGAAATTTCATATAAGATTATAAAGTATTATTTCTTTGGTGACTATCTAATTTGCTTAGCATAATGTCCTCAAGGCTCACCCATGTTGTAGCCTGAATAACATCCCACAGTCTATACACGCCACATTTTGTTCATCCCTTTGTCTGTCACTGGACATTGGGTTGCTTCTAACATTTGGAGATTGTGAGTTATGCTGCTCCTGCTTGTATGATATCTCTTCAGCTCTTGCTTTTAATTGTTTTGAATATACAACCATAAATGTTTCTACTGGATCATGTGGTAATCTATTTTTAATTTTTTGATGTGTCTCCTTAACAGTTTTCCACAGGAACTGTGCCATTTTGCATTCCTTTCAGTACAAGGGTTCCAGTTTTTCCATTTCCTGTCAATACTTGTATTTTTGGATAGTAGCCATCCTAATGGATATGAAGTGATAATCTCATTGTGGTTTTTATTTGCATTCCCCTAATGACTAGTGATACTGAGCATCTTGTCATATGCTTGTTGCCTGTTTGCATATCATCTTAAGAGAACTGTTTACTCTTTTGCCTATTTGTTAGCCAGGTTGTTTTTTGTTGTTCAGTTTGACTTTTAATGTTTTTGTTGGTCTTTGCTTATTTTTCATAGCAAAATAATGATCACCTTTGCTTATTTTTCAATGGACCATATTGATTATTATTGGCCTTTGCTTATCTTTCAATAGGCCATATTCTTTCATATGAACTTGTAAGAGTGTTTCATAAAATAAGAAATATTAATCCTTTGTCATATGTATTGTATAACTTTTTAAAAAATCTCTTTGGAACATAAAACAGGTTTACATTTTTACATGATCATGTCTATCACTGTTTTTCTGAGAATCTTTCTGTATACTTTTATGTGAGGGTGGCAGTTGTAGGTTTCTCTGGAAGTCACAGAGGACACTTCAGGTCCTCTCAGTGCCCAGGGGCCTTCACAGGGTAGCCCAGTGGTCATAGTATGAGTTCTCTCCCTTTAAGACCATGCTAGCTTGCCCCCTTTAAGACCATGAACTGGTGAGACCCAGGTGCGGACAGAGCACAGCTCTGTCCTCTGTGCCTGTGGGAGAACCACAGGCACAGGGCTGGGTCCAGGGAGAAGGAGGTTCTCCTTTTGAAGTGTAGTTTTTGAGGACCCCAAAACAGGAGGACAGCTTCTGTGTGCCTGGGAAACAGCCACCCTCACCCCCCTGTCTTATATACCTCTGAGATTAACCCAGGCTACTGAGCCAACCCCTCATTTAGGCCCTGTCAGCTGCTTACTGGGGTTCCAACTTCATATTCTTTTTTTTCCTCAAGGACAAAACTCTTGTTTAACTTTCTCATAAAATAGCCCTCCCTGGGGGCAGAATTTTAATGGGAAAGGAACCAGGTGAGACTAATGTCTTTAAGTACAGGTTCCAAATTGGAGTCTCTTCAGCACTAGCAAGGTTGTTGTAATGGCTCTATGATGGGTAAAAATGTTTTGAAGGAAGCAATGGCAAAACACAATGGAGAGAAATAGAAAGATGGTCTTATTTGTACTTACTTGCTTCCTCCAGACCCAGCTTACAGACCTGTCCCCAAACGGAAGCTCCAACTTTTGAAACTTGACCATACCTCCTGAAAGAAGAAGCGGTTAAGTGTATTTTGTTTGAGGGCTGACTACTTCTTCTAACACAGCAAAGGAAGGAAAGCTACCAAAGTTGTTTCTTGTGAATATATACCCATCTCCCCTTACTCTTAGAAAACCTCTGCTTGCTGTGAGGTTAGTTATGAATCCACCTGTACTTTCTTTTAGGAGTACATGAGATTTCACTTGATTTCTGTGTTGGAAATTCAGAATAAGCACATCTGTTTGATTAATGGAATGATATATTTTTACACTAGTTCAATGACTATATATGAAAGAACCAGCCTGTTTTTCACAAGATTGTCTTTGTGGTTTTGGTATAAATTCAAAACCGCTTTCATGATTAACAAGTTGGGGTGGTAAGAACCCAAAACTCTGCTCCTTAAGTCTCATGCCCTGAAACCTATTTGTATTTTAAACACTATGATACATAAACCATATTTGTTACTCCTTATCTCAGCACTGGGAGAGAATCCTTTCTTACCCACATAGTGATCTACAGACTAGGCATTTGTTTGTCAGAGAAGACACTACCCATAGGTGTGCAGACTGAGCTTAGAGTTAAAAATGTTTCTTCCTGTTGATCTGAGCAACAACTTTAGTGAGGTATTGATCTGAAAGCTTGGTGCTGGGTTGCTCCATAGGTGGAATCTGCAGGGGTCCTGTTAATCCATTGCTTATCATTAGTAGGAGCCTTCTAACAACACATTGCAGATGTAGATATCACAGCAGAGACTGTACAGCCGGCAAAGCCTCAGATATTTACTTTATAGAAAAAGCTCGCCAATTCCTGCTTTATAAAACCGTCTTACTAACATTTCATGTATTATATTTCAAGGTTGAAAATGGAGGCAGTTTACTCCTGTAGTTTCTGGTTTTAGCAAATCAGACTCTCCAAGTGGTGGTGGAGTTGTGAAGCTTCACGTTGAGTCTCTTAGGTAACTCTCCATGGCTGCTATGTTACCCAGGAGGGGGACATCTGTATACCTGTCATCTACACACCACCTCTAACAGGTTTGAGAAATCATGCCTGTTCTTTGGACAAGTTGTAGGATTTAATGTTTTTTGTAAGAAAATTGGGAAGAAGAAAGAGTTACAGTGGGTGACCATGGTTAGCCAGTGTTGGGGAGATAAAATTCTGTTGAGGTTTCCTTCCAGGCAGACCACCTGACTTACTGGCATGGATGTCTTGCAAGCATTCATACAGAATTCTCTGTTTACATTATTATGGCAGACACGTGGGATGGTCTGGGGAATTTGGAAATCTAAACAAGCCTATAATTGTACAGCCTATCGGGAGAGCGTAGTTTTGTCAATGGGTTGTTTCTGACAGGCGGCTGTCTCCTTTTATCTTAAGCCATATTATTGTGTTTTATTCAGTTACCTTATTCCCATCTTTAAATGCTACAACAGGGTCTAGTAACAGGTGGTACTTTATCTTGTGTTATAATGGCAGCATCTTTTCGTATATTTGAATTTGCTCTTTAGTTTACATGAAATAAAAATCCTCTGTACTTTATGTTAGACTCAGTGTTTCTTCTCATAAAAATATGGTGTTTCACTTAACTTTAAACGATTGCTACTTCAAAAAGGGTAAAATTAATATGTGTTAACTGAAAATTTCAAGTAATAAGAAAACATATGAAATGAAAAATTTAAAAAAATTATTCCCTCCATCCTTTCTTATTGCCTAGATTTAAACATTAAAGGTTATCCATGTAGTTCTCACTGATGTTTTAGAACTGGTTTAACTCTTTTTTCCTAGTTTTACTTTCCATCTCAGTGGCCATCCTTGTAGAATACTAGGGTTCTACTTCCGTAGGAAAAACTCAAACCTTTGGGTAGAATTAAGATCCAAACCTTGTTACCTATTCATTTCACATGGTCATGGAGGAAAAGACAGGATTAGGAAGCAGACTGGCCTGTCTTGAAATTGGACCATGAGCTCTTCTTTGCATGCCCTTAGGCAACCTTACTGTCTGGTTTCTTACCTGTGAAGTGGGGACACTCAGATCTCCGTCACAGGTTGCTTGTGAGATTTAATGATACAAGGAAATGCAGACATGCTCTGCTGGAGAAATTCAGTCATTTGGAGGAGGCAGAATGTACAAATATTATGATGTGAGTGGGGTTAGCAGGGGATAGCCTAGTACTTGGTGTCGTGGGGCAGAGAGCTAGGGCAGGAGAGGGAAATATTGAATCTCAGGAGAGCAGTGGAAGTTTCCAGGGAAGCCAGAAGGGGTGAAGGCATGAGAGTGATGGACGCACCAGGGCAGAGTTTCGATGGTGTGGCATAGTGGGGGATGTGTAGGAACATGGCAATATCCTGAAATGGATGTAGCCTATGGGCTCACTTTTATCTAATTCAGTAATCCCTCAGTAACCCAAACTCTGAAACTCTGAGCTACTCCTCAGCCCAGCCTCTGTCCTTTGCACATACTGACCTTTCTGCTTAGTTGGCCTCTCTCCTTTACATTCTGGGCCAAATGACAACATTCTTTAGGGCTCAACTTAAGTGCCGCTTAAGTGAAGCCTTCCTTGGTGACATTACCTCCCTGCCCTCCACTGTTTACTGTTAAATCCATATCATCTCCTTAATTCTGAGTCTGCTCTGGATTCCCTTATGTGTCTTCTTCTTTAGCACATGTAGCCGGGCCACCATGAATACTGAGTGAACACATGAATGACTCAACGCCCACCTTTCCATTTGTGAGCCCAGCCTGTCTTTCCAGTCAAATCCACATAAACACTCACTGTATAGTTTTTTGTGTCTGCCATAGCAATTACACTTGGAGTCAAAACAATAGAATTTTATTTTCACAATTCTGGAAGCCAGAAATCTGAAATAAAGTTGTCAGCAGGACCTCACTTTCTCTGGAGGCCGTGGCAAAATTCCTTTTGGTGTCTCCCAGCTTCTGGTGGCTCTAGCCTCCTTCCACTTGTGTCTGTATCACTCCTGTCTCTGCTTCTGTCTTCACATGGCCTTTGTGTCTTCTCCTGTCCCTTACAAGGACACTCAGATAACTCAAGGTGATCCCATCTCAAGATGCCCAGTTATTTTTATGAACTCCCTTTCTAAATAAAATCACACTCACAGATTCTGGAGCTTAGGATGTGGACATAACTTTTTGGCTGCAACAGTTCAATGCACTCCACCCTCTGTGAGCCTGCCCTGCAGCTGATCTGGCCTGCTTGCCATCTTCTGTCTCCTTTTCCCCTACCCTTACACATGACATTGTTACACCTCTGTGTTCTTTCTTTCATGAACACTGATATCCTCCTTCCCTCTCCTGCCCTCATTGTGCAGCCTGCTGCCCATTCCAGGTGAAAGGAGCTTCCTTCCCCTTCCACTCACCATGCAGGTCTCTCCCGATCATGGTAGTTCTTTCTCCCACCTCTGATCTCCTCAATGATATCACGTGGAACTTGAAGCTTCCTTGTGTTCCCTGCAGTGTTACAGATGTTAGCAGAGATCCATAAACTATTTGTGAATGGTAAATATCCAGATAGTCAGGACTGACTCACACAATCAAAATGAAGGCAAATAGTGATCCTGCAGCCCTTACCATGTGAGTGCTTTCTATGTATATGGGTAGAGGGGGTTTAATCTTTTTTGGCAGGAAGCAGGTGTCAACTCCAGTGAGTCTATGAAATAAATGGGGGTGTAAAGAATTAATAGACAAGCCCAGGGACATGCAGATTCTGCAGTCCATGGACAGACTGATGAGAAGGTCACAAACGAGGTCCTGGCCTTCCGTGCTGGGGCTACTTCATCTTCTCAGTTTAAATGTCATAGACTGATCTGTTTCTTGGAGGTTTGGGTTGCTGGTGAAGCTCTCAGGGGTGTGGTCTATAGTGGGTCTCTTTGGGCATCTTGCCCCTTCTCTTTTCTGCCAAACAGCATCTCTCACTGGCCCCTCACAGCATCTCTCTGCCCCAAATCTCCATCCTCCACTGATTCGTCAACTTTCCAACTCCAGCCTGACTGGCTGGCCTTCCAGCTTGAGGGTCTGTCATCATCAGCCAGCTGCCAGGTCCCAAACTCCCAATCCTGCATGGAGTGCTGTCACTGCGGTCCAGTCAGGAGCAGACAGGAAGGAGAGTGGGAGTGAGGGAAGAACAGAGGCGCACATTTCAGGGACTGTGTTACTCAGGCCCTCTCAGGGATTTAGGTGGGAAGCCATGAGAGATACACCTACTCCAGTATGGAGGTTCCAAATCACCTAATATTGGCATCTTGTTTTTCAGATTGATCCTGTTCTGTGCTGAAGATGTTTCCAGAACAACAAAAAGAGGTATGTTATCATGAATCCCCAAATAAATAACCACATGTTGTTGCTACTGATACCCAACGACCTTTGGCTGGTTTCTGCAAATTAATCTTCCACAAATTTTGAAGGAGCCAATAACTGGTTTCGAACAAGGATCAGTTATTGTGGATCATTAGGAGAGAGCTAGCAACTGTCCTGAGCCACACTCATAGCTGGCATACCTGATTTTATGGGGCTGACCAGCAGGCCAAGGTAGCAAGGTAGTAGGGTATTAGCTAGGATGATTTTGTGGTTTTTAGTAACAGAAAGGTAACAAACTGGGGCCAGGTTCCTACTTTGATTCACTGTCATTCACTAACCTTCGGTCTGTAGTGGAGCTTCAATATACTGCAGGGCATTATGAGGCTAGTAAAGGAACAAAAGACCCTGCCTCCTGCCCCCCTGCCCCCACTCTGCAGCTCTGGTGCATCCTTGGTCTCCATTTTTGGTTTCAGTGACTGGTCTGTCTCTCATTTCACTCCTACCCACTTTTTGTAAGAGTTTCTTTTTCCATGACTCAGAATTCTTCAGGGCTGCCTCCCACCCTTTGCTTTAAGTCTTCTCTGGCCTGCTTTCTTGTTTTTCTGCTGCCTGGCCCCATAACTGAATTCTCCCACCTTTGCTAACAGCCTAGGGGAGCTGTTTGCTGTCAGGCCCAGTGCTGCCTGCTTTTCACCTCTTGTGTCTCTTGACTGGTTTCACACAATTCCCTTCCCAAACCTCAGTTCACCTTGCCTAAATTTAAAGCACTACATGATCCATTTCAGAGAATTCTTCCAGAAACTTCCTGTAGCTCTCATATCCTTTCTTTCAGCCCTGCCTTTGGGTTCAGGTTCTCCTTAGAAGTTCAACCCTCTTCTGTCCTTTAATTTTAGGCTGGAATCCACATTTTCAAAAGCAGTCTTTAGATTTTTTTAAAGCTATTTTCTAATTGAGTTATAACCTGCACAGTAAAATCATAAAATGTCCTAATCTTACATGAACAACTTAGTGGATTTTTACTTCTATAAACCTTTGTAACCACCACTTAGTCAAAATATAATGTTCATAGCCCCCTAGCCCTGTGCCTTGTTCAGTTGGTCTCCAGATCCACTTTCTTCCAGAGTAACCTCAAACAGCCAGTATGTTTGGACCGGATATACTCTTTTCCCACCTTGCTATCAAGTAATTCCGGGGCCAAGCTATTAGTGCCAGGAAATGTCTGTACCAAGCAGCAAGTCCCCCATAGGACTGCCCTTACTTCTGACACTGCTGGCATATTTGAGGGTTCCCCAAACCATCCTCAGTTTTGATAATTTATGATAAAGACTCGTGGAAGTCACTGAAAGCTACTATTCTCACAGTTGTGGTTTAGTACAGGGAAAGGATACATACCAGAACCAGCCAAAGGAAGAGGTGCATAGCATAAAGTAGAGGAGACTACACACCATATATATATATATATATATATATATATATATATATATATATATATATATATATATATATATATATATATATATATGGTGTGTAGTCTTCACTACACACCTGCATTGGCTTACCTGCTGGGTAGGCTGTATCAAGGGAGCAAGGTTGTACCCATTGCTGGCAAGGAAAAATCCAATGAAAGCAAAAAAGACTTTTTACTAACTAAAAGTTTTTTTTTTAAATCTCACTTGGTTTAATCACTTTGTTTTTATTATTAACTCATTTCAATTAATAAAAGCTAGACACAAATTTTAACCAACTGCATAAAGAGGCATTTTATGAACCTTGCAAAAGTCCTTTATTTAAATACTTATATAGTGGCATTAACATTAGGAAATTTTAAACTAGAAAGTCATTCAAGTGAAAAGGGAAGAAATACTGTACATAGAAAAAGATACAATACAGAAATTAATTTTAGTCTCTATCAGCAAGACAGAAGTTAGTAAGAGAAAATTTGGGGTGTACTGTAATCTTCTACTATTGACCATGCATCTGCCCAACTTTTACACGTGACCATGATGTTCTGACTTCTAACCCATCACTCTTAAAGTCAAAGATCCTAATTGTTTTTTAAGGATTTAGAATAAGCTCACAAGTATCTAATGCCCTGTATTATCTTACCTTGCTTCTTTCTTCAGGTTTATCTCCTGCTCTTTGCCCCACCCAAGTGTTCATCTAACTCCTTTTTTTTTGTAGCTTGTTGCAGAGTTTTGAATGAATAGTCCTTGCATTCTAGGCCTCTGAACTTTTTTTCATAGATGTTTTCTCCACTGCCTGGAATGATCTCTCTTGCCCAGCTTTCACACCAGGCTAACTGACTAATTCATCCTTAACCTTCAGATCTCAACTTAAAAGTCAAGAAGAGGCTTTCTGAATATGATAGATATTTTTACCTCATTGCCTATCCCAATAGCACCCTATAGTCAATGCCAGTTTGAAGTGGAGGGAGATTTGTTTATACCCTTAAATATCCTAATGATTGATTGTTATTAAATGGAAAATAATTTCAGGAAAATAATTACCTAACTCCCAAAGTAAGGACCAAATACTATATCACTGGTTTTTCTAGACCAAGGGTGCAGTGTGTGTATAAGTAGCTTCTACTAGGTGCCCACAGCGGACATTGCCAATTTATCATGCTGCTGGCATTTGGACCTATTTACCATCTTTGTTCAAGATTCAGATGGCCTGGGAGTGACATCTTGGTTGCGCCAAACTAGTAGTGCCAACTTAGAAGTTTGGTAATATTCTTAAGCTCAGAGGGTGGGAAATCAAATGCAGTCTCTCTTGTTAAAATATCTTTATTACTGTAATAAATCTAGAGTGAGGAGAACAGGGAGTGAGAGTCTCCCTTGTTAGTTAAACATGTTCCATTTGCACATTGGTTTGAATTCCCAGGAGAGCAGTATCCATGCTGATGGATCTTCCCCATAAAAAGGCTTTGGCATTGGGCCATTGTAAAATGAAAATGAATTCAGATTCATTCATGCATACAACTTTAATTTACAATTAAAATATTATGGTTACATATTTTAATAAGAATAATTACATGGACCCAACTGAATCAACTCTTCTGTTTAATGAGACAGAACCCAGAATCCTAATGAAAAGGCAGGTGGCTGTAACAAGAAACACATTTTAGGCAGTGTCCTCTGTGGAGCCAGGCAGTTTTGTTCTTTTTATACTCTAATAGCCAGAATGACCAGTTGGATTTTTCTGCATTACTAAGGGGTATTTAACCCCTTTGAACTCATCTTCTGAGATTTGTGAATATACAGTTAACTCCTGCTGGTCAGACAGTTTCACAGAGTACAACATTCTAGCCTCTCTATGAAACCATTTGTTCTTCTGCTCAGAGCTCACTTGATACAGTTGGCCTAGTCCTTATCAATGTGGTGTGACTTGAAGGGTCAGACTACTTCTTTGTGTCTGGAAGAGTGTGTAGGGGAGTATATCCCCCCTTTTTCCTGAATCATGACGGTTGAATCCGATTTTTAGAGATTGACATCTGGGATAAGAGATTTTCACTCTTCAAAATGCATATACTCCATACTGGATACAACAGCACCTCCCAGTTCTTGACCCTTTAGTGACCATGAAGCCATCAGCACTGTGACAGGGGATGCCTGGCAGATAAAGGCCAAGTCTAAAGAACAAAATAAATAATACTTAAAAAAAAATATATATATATATATATAAATAAACTAATGTCTTTTTTCTGTCTCAGGATCCCATCTAAGATATCACATTATAATGATGGTGTTCTCTTAGCTCTTCTTGGCTGATGACAGCTTCTCACTGGGTAGGCATTTTGTAGAATGTCCCTCAGCTGGGATTATCTGAAGTCATTCTTACAATCAAACTGGGGTAACATGTCTTGGGGTAGGTTTTCAGTGTTAAGCTTGCGTTGGGCGGCCAGTCTGTATTCATTTGTGATCTGTTCATGTTTTCTTGCTGCAGGCCATCTTCTCCAATCTCATCTCTGCTGCTTTGCTGCTTTACGTTATGGCTCTGGTGTCAGATTTAGGGGGTCTCGCCCCCAGCCAGTGTTAGTGAAGAAGTTTCTCTGTGAATACAGGTGTCTGTGAAAGACCTTTGTAGATCATCTCCTCTGCCTCAGTTTGCAGTTTTGATGTGGGGCCGATTACCCCATCTTTGGTCATCCTCTCCTCTCCCATAGTGTGGGGAGGGGATGTTGCTCTCCTAGAAGGCATTTCCAAAATGAGGTCCCGAGTCTTCCTGCCCGGTGAGCGCATGGTGACATCGTGTCTCTACAGTTGTTTCTCTTGTGTCGCATGCACTGGTTCTCTTGGTTGTCCATCTGTTGTGTCCATCTCAGGCTTGTGGGCTGAATTTTTGCATGATCCCTCACCCATTCTATGGTGGGGTTTGTGTTGCACATGTTCTTGATCCTCTGAAGTTTAGCTGGAGTGAGAATGAAATGGAAGGGGCTCCCCTCTCCCCCCTCCCCCACCTCCCTGCATGAGGGCGGGTCCTGATGGCTGAGCCTGTGCCCTTCCACACTCCCTTGGGCTAGGAGCAGAGGGCAACATGGCTCCGCCAATCGGGCCTGCAGATGGCTGCCCTGTGATCAGCAGCCACCTGTTGGTGGGTGGGGCCCCCATAATCCCTACTCTATCACCCCTCCAAGGCTCACCTGACTCAGGGGGCTTACCCAGGAACCTTGACCCTCTTTGCTCCCCATTGGCAAGGGAGCTCAGACAGCTCAGGACCTTAGTTTAAAACTAAGGAACTATGACTACAAGTAGCTTGAGCTAATAACATCAATATTGGCTCATTAATTGTAACCTATGTGCCATTCTAATATAAAATGTTAATAATAGGGGAAACAGTGTGAGGCATATGAGTATTCTTTCCCATCTTCACAGTTTTTCAGTTTATCTAAAAATGTCCTCAAATAGAGAACATTGGAAACAAGTAACATTGAATTATATATGCTCGCATACAAAGATTCCTAAGATTGTAGTGAGTAAAGCAAGATGTAAAATAGTGTTTATTATAGTATGCTCCCATTTGTGTTTCATTTATGTATAAAATGTATAATATAAAAAAAAGTCCTGGATAGGTGGGATAGATAACGGGAGTCTAATAGGAGGGGCACTACATTTTCATGGTGTACTCATTTACATTTAAAATTTTATCTTTCTCTCCCTTAAGCCATATATTTTTATAGCAATGAAAAGTATCTTAAATTTTAAAGATGGATAAATATCTGGATATCATTAATTTCATGGTGTTAATATCTGTTGCACAAATGGTTAACATTTTCAGGTCTGTATGTCTTTCACTTTTAAGTACAGTTGCTTATTTTCATAAAACAGTTTCTTCTACTCTTCCTCCTTTTATTTTTCCTGGTTTTAACTTTCCCTTATGAAATTTCTAAGTAGTGAAAATAATGTAATGAACCTCCATGTAACCTCTTACCCAGCTTCAGCAATTATTAGCACATTATTCACTCATGACCAAACTGTCTCCCCAACCCCACCCCTTTCCTCCTGCTACCACACAGTGAAATATTTTAAAGCAAATTCTAAAATTGTGTAATCTCATATATAGATATTTCAGTATGCATTTCTAACAAATGGCCCTCTTTAGAAATAAATCACATCATCACACCTTAAATAATTAACACAATTTCCTCATACTATTAATTCAATGCAAGTTTCCCTGTTTATTCTGAACATTTTTCTTATATACTTAGTGGCTCTGCTTGTGAACCAGATAAGGACTGTGCCCTGTATTATATTGCTGCAAGTCTCCTACTTTGCCTTTCCCTTCCTTCTGGAATTTATTTGTTGGGGAAACTGCATCTTTGCCCTGCAGTCATTTTAACATGCTAGATTTTCCTGAGTATGTCCTCTGGTGTAGTGTTAATACAGGTTGGCAGTTACTTTTTGTTGCATAAAATGAGTTTTTTCCCCTGTATTTTTTTTAATGTTAGGAGATTCAAAAAGGAAACTCCCTAATTGTGGGTGCTAGTTGTGTGAAGAAACTTGTAACATCATGAACTTGTATAAGTTATAAAAGTCATGTGGCTAAATCTCATCTATCATTAGAAATTGGTAGAAATTTTCTTCAAAATTATCATTTATAACAACCAGAACATGACATTTAAACACACTTCCAACTATAAAGTGGGAAGTAACTTTTCTTCCAGTATATCTTTTAGCTAATTTGTCATAACTATTATTAAAAAATAAAAGGAAGTTACGTGATACATTCCTTCTGCCTGTCAAATTTGTCAGCTGTACAAAGGTAGTGTGTAAAACTGGTTAACTTTTTGAGATAGTTCTGTGGGAGCCTTGAAAAGAACTTTTTTGAATTAGACATTGGTTCAACAGTGCCCAGCGTAGAGCTGATATACAGTACACTTTCATTGAATAAATGAATGAGAAACAGGTAAAACAGTACTTTGAGATAGGAGAAAAGATACCCTGAAGCATGTTTTCATTTTGTAATAGAAAATTCTTATCAAGGATATGAAAAATTAATACTAATACCTAGAAATTCCACTTTATTAGCCTTTGTTTCTACTCCTCTTTAAAAATATTAGCATCTAGTTATGTTTACTCTAAAAATTAAATCCAGGTTGCAGGAAAATGAAAAAAAAATACAGCTATCACAATGGCTAAAATGAAAAACAGTGGTAACGCCACTAGAAGCTGATAGATGTGTAGGTGGTCTGCCAGAGTGGTGTGATGCACATTTCCCTAACAGGTAGTGATGTTAACCATCTCTTAATAAGTATGTTTGCCAAAGGCCGGGCATGGTGGCTCGTGCTTGTAAGCTTCAGCCTACGAAGCGGCCGGGGCTAGGGATCGCGGTTCGAGTCCCGCCTGGGGCCCGTAGCGAGACCTAGTTCCAAAAAATATAGCTGGGCGTGGTGGTGCACGCCTGTCATCCCAGCTACCGGGGAAGCTGAGGCTGGGGATTGCTTGAGTCTGTGGTACCCCGGGCAAAGAGAGCCTGCGGTTCCACAGGCAAAAACAGCAAGACCTAGTCTCCAAAAAAAAAAAAAATAATAATAATAAAAATTAAAATTAAAAAAATAATAATAAGTATGTTTGCCATTTGTGTGCCCTGTTTGGTGAAATGTTTTTTTCATGTGTTTTTTCAATTTCCTAATTCTTGGTTTTTTAAATGTTGAGTTTTGAGAGGTCTTTACATATTTTAAATGCAGATCCCTTTGAGGGAAGTTTGGTTGTTTGATATTTTCTTTCAGTCTATAGTTTGTCTTTTCAGCTTTTTCACAGGGTCTATTGAAGAGCAAAGGATTTCAATTTGGGTGAGGTCCAGTTTATCATTTTTCCTTATATAGATTATCCTTTTGGTATCAAGTCTAAGAGTTCTTCATCCAATTCTAGCTCTACATCCCAGAGGTTTTTCCTTATATTTTTTCCCTTAAAGTGGATTTATGTTTATAGCTATGATCCTTTTTTTTTTTTTTTTTGAGACTAGGTCTCGCTATTTTTGCCCGTGGAATCCCAGGCTCTCGTTGCCTGGGGTACCACAGACTCAAGCAATCCCCAGCCTCAGCTTCCCAGGTAGCTGGGATTACAGATGTGCGCCACAATGCCCAGCTATTTTTTTGGAACTAGGTCCCTCTACGGGCCCCAGGTGGGACTCGAACCACAATCCCTAGCCCTAGCCGCTTCATAGGTTGAAGCTTACAGGCATGAGCCACCGTGTCTGGCCCTCTATGATCCATTTTGAATTAATTTTTGTTTATGGTGCAAGATTTAGGTTAAGCTTCTTGTGGTCTGTGCATGTCTACTTGCTTCAGGAGCATGTGTTGAAAAGGCTATCTCTCCTCCATTGAACTATTTTTTTTACCCTTGTCAAAAATCAGGTGGGCATATTTGTGTGGGCTGCCACTAGTTTTTCTATTCTGTTCCATTGGTCTGTGTGTCTACCCCTCCACATATCACACTATCTTAGTTATTGTTGCTATGTAGAAAAAAGCCTTAACATCAGAAAAAGATATTACTCTTATTTGATTTCTTTTCAGAATTGTGTTGACTATTCTAGAGTCTTTCCTTTTCCATGTAAATATTTGCTAACTCATTTGTTTGTTCAAAAAATCTTTCTGGGATTTTTACAAGAAATGCATTAAACCTATACATCAATTTGGGGAGAATTTATCTTACTGTATTGACTCTTTCAGTCCACAAATACAATATAGGCACATATTTGTGTATGTATGTGTATATTTAAAAAAGTATATTCTTCGATTTCTTCAACAGCATCTTGTAATCTTCAGCATTCAGAACCTATATGTCCTTTTCAATTTCTTTGTAATCATTTGGTTAATTAATAATTCTCATACATTTCCTGAGTACTTACTATGTGTTAGTACTGTGCTAATAGTGCTGAAAATGTAAACATGAAATGTAAAGTCTTTAACAAGTTAAGCAGGACAGAGTTTCAGAAACCACTATTTGAACTGGTGTTTTATCTAATAGCCAGGAAGATACATTTTCCCTTCTAAAAGAATGTTTGTTCCATTCTATATAATTGACAATTGCTAAAGGAAGCACTAGATATGATAGGTTTGAGAGCGTAGATTTTGGAGCAAGGTGGACCTCAGCTTCAAACCTAGCTCAGCCATAATGGTCTCTTGACTTTCAGCCAGTTGCTTAAACATTTTACTCCCTCCCTCCCTC
>PVHY01027333.1:0-16340 GCA_004024945.1 Uropsilus gracilis
TAATTCTCAGTGGCAAAGTAAGGAATTGCTTCAGGATGCTTCTAGAAAAGTTATATTGTTAGATACACCTAGAAAAAATCTACAATCTGTTAATATGTTAATTGCATATACTCATAGAATGCTGATTGCCAAAAACACTATATATATCCATAAAAATCTCAAATAAATCGCAGCAGATTCATCACCCCTTGAGTGTGTGTGTCTGTTCGCCATTCGCCGGCTCCTGTGTCTTTCCTGCCCAGCTGAACTCTGGTCATTTGGCCTGCGCCCTCGCCCAGCCGGTCCGCAGCACCTCCCCATGATTGTATATACCTAGCCCAATGGATGTGAGCATGTATAAGAGTGGGTTCACCTGGGCCTAGGAGGAGGCAATAAAGGGCTGGTGTCACCCTAGGAGGAAAGCATAGAGATAACACCACAAAAGAGAGAAGGCTAGAGGGGAGAATGCAAGAGAGAGCCCATAGAAAGAGAGTGTAGATTCCTAGAGGGGTCTGGAGGGCTCGCCTGCCTCCCAGTCCCCCCGCCCCTGCTGCCAAGTCTGCCTGCTTGCCGTACGGTTGGCCCAGTCTCTCTGCCTGGTATACCTATGTACCTGATTCCCTGACAGAACATGAAAGCTGTTAGGAGTCGTGTGTGGAATGAAGAAGAAATTGAGATGGAAGAGACTGATTGCGATCTGTGAGGTTACCCACAGAATGGGGACCTGGACATGCTTCCCAGGATATGGAACGTGGAAGCAGGTAGAGAGATAGGAAGTGTTCCTCTTATCTGAAGCTCCATCTCTCTACCTGCTTCCATGTTCCACAAAAGCCTGTGAAATCTACCAAGGGCGCTGACATTCTTCTTACACTACTAGAACTGATGATGGGCCCTATCCAGATTGGCATGATTTCAGAACAATTGGCTTCATGAACGGGACAGTTCAACACAATCTCCCTTCTGGTAGCCTCAATTCTGCCTTGATAGAGCTACATTAGGTTATTAATGAATGAAAGAAAGAATTAATTAATAAAAGGCAGCAAGCTGGGCCTGTGGGGAACATACAAACATTTCGATAGGTATTCTGTTTTTGAGGCTTGTATCCTGCTAGGAGAGAAAACAAATACCCAAGGTTTAGGGTAAACCCATCCATCATAAGGGACAGAGGGGGCAATCTCTTCCAGTGGGAGTGGAGTATGAGGCAGCTTCCCAGGGGGGGGTGGGGGTGCACATCTGAGCCAAGTCTTGGAGGTGAAGGTGGAGGTAGCAGATGGGGCTGAGAACAAGTCAGTCCTACAAAGTAGATGGAGAAAACAGCATCGACCAAATACTGATCAAGCAGCAGAAAGGAAATGCTGGGAACTGGGATCAGCTGAAGTGGACTAGACTTAGGGTCTGTGAGGACAATGGGGACCTGCTAGTACATTGGCACCAGATGGTGGAAGGCCTTGAATACCGGGGTTCTGGGTTTTCTTTAGTCCATTTGGGCAGCTCCTAACAATTTTTGGGTCAGAGGGTGAGTGACACGGCTCCTTACCCAGATGCATTGGAAGCAGGGAGACTTGGAGGAGGAAGCCAGTGAGATGGTGTGGCCTATGTTGGAAGACTGCCAGGGATGGGGTGAGGAAAACCCTGGAAGAGGCATGTCAAAGGTCAATTGCACAGGGTCCAGAAATCAACTGAGAGAAATGGAGGGCAAATACCATGGAAGTGGCATGGGGCAGAAGGCCTGAGATTTGGCTCCGGCTGGCCTCCCTGGGCCTCTCAGTGATCCATTTGCAAAGCTGGAGGATATTATGTCATCTTGGTTTTTCCAGGGCTCACACTCAAGTGATAGCTTCCGGGTCTTTGAAAGAAACTGGGTGTGTTGTGAGTGACAAGCACAGATTAGGAAATGCACATGGCTGGCCTCCCCCCAGGGTGTGTGAGCTGACTTCAGCAGCACTTCATCTCCCAGCCACTGGGTGAGGGCACCTGCTGCACTTGTGTATTCAGAGAGCTGGATCACAGCATTAGATACTCAGCTCTTTCATAACGTTTATACAGTGAGATGATATTGGCAAGACTGAGGTTACCGCCTGAACCGTGTATCTTCTGAGAAGGGAGTATGGTTTGCCAGCCTCTCAAAATACCAAACTCACTATGCATTAAGCCTCATGCTGCCAACCTTGCTAAAGGTTGACGAGAGAGCAGCAAGGGGGCCGAGTCAAGCAGAGCTCCCTGGAATTTCTGCTTTGTCCCTGTACTTCCCCCCCAGCTTGCAGGATTTTAAACCCCAGTCGGAGCCCCAGCGTGGCATAGGTGGAAATGTGAGAAGAGAGGGCAGTAGCATGAAGCTGGGATCCCTGACAGGAGGGAGGTCACTGGCCAGGGAGTCTGGCAGATGCTGGTGGAGATGGGCTGCTGGGAATCCTGTTGTTTCACAGGGGAGGTGTAGGACGTGGGGGAGGGTGTGTCAGGGTGACTGTGGGTCAATGATGCATCAGGAACTGAAAGTTACATTCTAAGTTCTGTGCCAGGGTTGCTTTTTAATTCTTCCTAGAACACCTTCTCTTGGCACTTGCTCAGGGAAGTGTCCCTTATCCCCTCATAGGTGTAACCAATGAATGAAATGGTATATATTTAAAGTGGACAATGCTATGGTTATATATATATACACTTTGCTGGCACTGATTTGAAAGCTGGCACTAGAGAAATAAGGACACCAGGGCTGGCAAGAAGCAGGCGTATTAGTGCCAGTACTGACTTAGCAGATATGTATCTCAAGGCTGAGCACCCCTTCTAAGAAGGGCTTATATCTCCTTTACATGTCCTGGTGTTCTAGATGGGCTGCCATGGGTAGCAGTACATGGCTTGACATGGTGAAGATAGAATGAGGAAGACAGAAGGAGAAATTGGGCTACCCACCAGTAAACTGAGTCTTTAAATCATGGGCTGTTTATCTAGATCTCTGGGCTGCATTTCTTAGGTCACTGCGCTTCAGCTTATTTCAGGTCCACGCTTCTGGTTCAAATTCGAGTTCTGTCCTCCGTTGGTTACTTAGTTTAAGTCTCAGTTTCCAGCTCTGGTCTCACCTACACCATAAGGGTGTTGTGAAAGTTAAAGGAGATGTTGTTAAAGCAGTTATTGCAGTGTTCCATAAATGGTAGCAGGCCACTGCTCATGATAGAGCTTTTGTTATCATTCTAACAATGGTCCCCCAGGGAATCTTTGCTGGGTCTCAGGGGCTGGGGACTTGGTGACATACTCTCTATACTCTCAACTTTATCCACCTGGCTGATCCCATTCCCTTGTCCTATATTGTACTATATTTTCTCTCTTGTGCGCATGTGCTTGTACACACACACACACACACACACACAATGCCAGATACTCCCCTCATGGTCCCTGATTTCCTACACCATGACTTTTTTTCCCCCCAGCAGGGAGGAGGTGTTCCAAAGTGATTTTCAGGATACTCGTGCCCCTTCTGACTTCATGGTGGCCAATCTCCTTGTTGGAGGGCCTCCTTCCCCTTGGTGAAGGCTCTGTGTTCCCCCGGCCTTAGCAGTCACACCCCTTCGTCCTCTGAGGGTTCCTGTCCCAAGCACTTTCAAACCTTTCACTTTCCTGTGACTCTCACCTTAGGATGGTTGGTGGCTTGCCTCTGTTAGATGGGGGAAACTGGGCCCCAGAGAGTGGAAATGAGCAGCCCAAGGTAAAAAGGCAAGGTAGTAGCAGACACAGGACTCAGTCCAGGAATCTTGGTTCCTAGTCCATTGTTCTTGCCTTTGTGCTGAATTTGTGGAAGGACTTTTGCTGCTGGACTAAGTGGTATCCAAGGCCTTTGATGACATAGACCTGAGTGTCTCTCTGACCCTCCAGTCCTCCCCATGTGCCTCTTTAGGCCCCTTGGGAACCTTTGCACTTGCTGTTCTCTTTACTTGAGTCACACTCCCCCCTTTATGACTTACCTGTCTTTCCTTACAGACCTTTCAGGAAGGGCTCTCCTTGCCTCTCCTCCCCCTCCCTGGCTCTTTCCATTTCTTGTTCTGCTTTATTTCCTTTCCTTGCACTTATTATTGCCTGATATACTCACTATTTTCTCTTTTCAAAACATATCTTCTACCACTAGAATGTGAATGATTGTGTCGTCTTCACTACTGTATCTCTGATACTTAGAGCAGTGTGCATTTAGAAAGCGCTCATTATGCCTTTAAGTGCAAGCCTATGGAGCACGTCTGAGAGTGGGAATCACTTGAGTCCATGGGTTCGAGTCCCGCCCAGGTAACATAGTGAGACCTAGTCTCAAAAAATAGCTGGGCGTGGTGGCACACGCCTGTAATCCCAGCTACCTGGGAAGCTGAGGCTGGGGATTGCTTGAGTCTGTGGTACCCCAGGCAATGAGAGCCTGCGGTTCCACGGGCAAAAAAAGCGAGACCTAGTCTTAAAAAAAAAAGTGTTCAGTAACTATTTATGGAATTATATGGAAAGATAGGAACTCTCCATCCAAACTGGGCTATTTCTGTTTCCCGCCTTTGCTCAAGTAGTTCCATCAATGTGTCATAATAGAAGAGCTGTCTCCATGAGCTAGGTCTATTCATTTGCTTGCGCTGTGAAGCTTTATTTGAATCTCCAAAGATTTGAGTATAAATGTGGTAAACTCAGAACAGAAAATCACCTGCTGGGTTGTCTTCTGCCTATGACTGTATTTATGTTGGTGTACACTCATATATACTTTTATCTTTAAGGTGTTAGAAACATTGCAACCTTGGATTCATGAGCCCAAATATCAGGTTACATCTTGTTAACAGCAACAACAGAAATCAAAGCAAAATTGCCAGTTACTTTCTCTTCACAGGTAACTGCTTTGACATCCCCAAAGTAGGAAGACAGGTTAGATATGAGTCTTGTCTAAATTCACTTTTTAAAAAGTTGTATCTATGATGTCTGATGATCTTGGGCTTTATGAGCTGAAGCATGTGCACTCAGGGGTGTTGTTGGCCTGCTCTTCAGGGCCTTCTTGTACTTCTTGGCAAAGCACGTTCCTTGGGACTTGGGGTCTAGTCCTATAAGAGATTCATGTCTTTGTGATTGGGGCTTCTTGATACCATTTTGGTTTCATTTGCAGGATGGGTTGTGTGTCGTGTGGTTCTCACACTTGGCCATGTCTGCACCAAAGCCCGAGTGTGACTCTTCTTATTTTTAAATTGGGATTATTTGTTTTTTTGCTACTGCATTGTATGAGCCCATTATGTATTTTGGATGTTAGCCTTCCTAAGAGCATGCTTTGCACATTTTCTTTCATCTGGTAGGTTGCTTTTTAATTTGGTTCAAGACTTCTTTTGTTGTGCAGCTTTATAGCTTGTTGTAGTCTCACTAGTTTATCTCTACTTTTGTTGTCAGACCCAAAAAATCATCACCAAGATCAATTTCAAGGAACTTGCTGCCTGTGTTTTATTTTGCAGTTTTCTGGTTTCAGGTCTTATGTACAAGTCCTTAATGTATTTTGAATTTAGTGTGTGTGTGTGTGTGTGTGTGTAAGATAGTTGCCCACTTTCATTCTTTTGCATGTTTTTCCAACACCATTTATTGGAGAGATTGTCTTTTCACTATTAAATTTTCTTAACTCCTTTGTCTAAAATTAATTCATTGTATAGAGCTGTGTCACTTAACAACTTTTGGCCAGTGGTGGGCTGTGTATACGGCAGTGGCTGTCTATGTAGGCTATCTCATGTAGCCTGGTTGTACAGTAGTTGGTTCATCAAGTTTGTATAATTAAAACTCCATGATGTCCATGCAATGATGAAATCACCTAATGACCCATTTCTCAGAATGTATCCTCATTGTTAAGTGGACTGTGGGTCTGTGTGGGTTAATATCTGGGCTCTCTCTTTTGTTTCATTGATCTATGTGTCTGTTTTATGTCAGTACCATACTGTTGAGTTGGAAAGATTCTACGATAGCTATGTTACATAGTTTGAATCAGGATTTTTGAAGTCTCCAACTTTGTTCTGCATCATGATTGCCTTGGCTATTTGGGATCTTTTGTGGTTCCATACAAATTTTACTTCTAAGAAATTATTTTTGTGAAAAATGCCATTGGAATTTAATGGGGATTGTACCAAATGCAGATTGCTCTGGGTAATATGAACATTTTTAACAATATTCTTTCAACTCATGAGCGTGAAATATCTTTCCCTTTGTGTCTTCTTCAACTTATTTCACTGTCTTGAAGTTTTCAGTGTATGTCTTTTGCCTCATTAATTAAATTTATTTCTAGATATTTTAATCATCGTGGCACTTTTTAAAATGAGATCATTTCTTAATTTCATTTTCTCATAGTTTTTCATTAGTGTATTCAAACATAACTGAATTTTGTACATTAATTTTATATCATAAAGCCTTACTAAATTTGTTATTAATTCCAATGATTTTTGGTAGGAATTTTAAAGTTTTCTCTTTATAATATGTCATCTGCAAATAATGACTGATTTGTTCTTTCTATTCCAATTTGGATGCATTTTATTTCTTTTTCTTGCCTAGTTGTTTTGAATCATTTCCAATAATCTGTTAAATAAAAACGATGGCATTGGGCATCCTTGTCTTGTTCCTGATCTTAGAAGAAAAACTAAAAGATGCCTCCTGACCAAAAAAAAAAAAAAAGATAAAATGGAGGTATCATGATTCCAGACTTAAATCATACTGCAAAGCAGTAGTAATTAAAACAGCTTGGTACTGGTACAAAAACAGACAATCAGATCAATGGGACAAAATTGAGTGCCCTGAAAGAAAACCACATATATATCGTTAACTAATCTTTGACAAAGGAGTGAAAACTTTACAGTGGAATAAGGATAGCCTCTTCAATAAATGGTGCTGGGAAAATTGGATCAAAAAATGCAGAAAAAAATGAACCAGGAAACTCTCACACCTCAATACTTACACAAAAAGACACCTGTGCTCAGATGTTTATTGCAGCACTATTTATAAGTGCAAGGACATGGAAACAACCTAAATGTCCCAAGACAGATGAATGTATGAAAAAGATATGGTAAATGCTCACAATGGAATATTACCTATCAATTAAAAATGACAATTTTGATGAATTTATGATAACATAGATGCACCTAGAAGAAATCAAATGAGCAGAAACAAGTCAGAAAGAAAAAGACAGAAACCAAATGGTTTCACCAATACATGGGTAATAGGAAAAACAAGCAAAAGGCCAGGAGGAAAAGTCCAAACAAGCTAACAACCAAACTAAAGAACACAACTTGGGTGGAGGGGTGGGAGGGAGTGGTCAGGGAGGGAAGGTGGTGGTTGATCCCCGGGGAATACAAAGATGTAAAACATATATATATATATATAAATAAATTCTGAAAAGCTGAAAGCTTATGTTGAATATTTTATTAGTTGTGGTTTTGTCATATGTGGCCTTTATCATGTTAAGGTACATTTCTTCGATTCCCACTATGGAATTTTTATCATAAATGGATGTTGAATTTTGTCAGATACTTTTTCTGCATCTACTAAGCTAGTTATATGATTTTTTTTATACTCCATTTTTAAAATGTGGTTTATCCACATTGACTGATTTGCAGATGGTGAATCATTTTTGTATCCTTGGTTCCTATTGATCATGATGTATGATCCTTCTATGTGCTGCTAGTTTGATTTGCTAATATTTTTGGAGGATATTTGCTTCTATGTTCATCAAGGCTATTGGCTGCTAGTTTTTTCTTGTGGTGTTCTGGTCTAGTTTGGTAATAGAATAATAGTCTTATGAAATAAGTAGGAAAGTATTCTTCCTCTTTCTTTCTTTGGAAGAGTTTGAGACAGATTGGTATTAATTCTTTGAATTTTTGGTGGAATTCAACAGTGATGCCATTTAGTTCTGACTTTTGTTTTGGGAGGTTTTGAATTATGGATTTATTCTCTCTCTCTCTTTTTTTTTTTTTTTGAGACTAGGTCTTGCTTTGTTGCCTGGGGAACTGCAGGCCCATGTTGTCACATTGCCCGGGGTACCATGGACTCAAGCAATCCCCAGCCTCAGCCTCCCAGGTAGCTAGGATTACAGTCATGTGCAGCTATTTTTTTTTTTTTTGAGACTAGGTCTTGCTATGTTGCCCCGGGTGGGTCTCGGAACCTGGGCGGGTATCAAACCCATGGATTCAAATAATTCCTAGCCTTGGGCCCGCACTTTGTAGGCTGTGATTAAAGGCACACACCACTGTGCCCGGCCTAGATTTATTCTCTTTACCACTAAGTGACCTGCCAAATTTTCTGTTTCTTCGTGAATTCAATCTTAGAATGTATGCTTCTAAGAATTTGCCAGTTTCTTCTAGGTTTCCCAATTTGGTAGCATATAATTATTCATTGTGGTCTCTTACATGTTCCTATGGTATCATTTTAATATATTTATTAATCTCATTTCTGGTTTAAAAAATTTCATCCTCAGCAGCAGTCTCTCCTGTTTTGACTGCTGCTGCTTCCCTTAGCAGTGTATTTCAATAAATTTGCCTGTTCTGTTCTCAAAAAAAGAAATGCATCCTCTATCTTTTTTCTTTTCTCGGTGAGTCTAGCAAGATGTTTGTCAATTTTGATTATTTTTTCAAAGAACCACTTCTTAATTTAATGTCTATGAGGTTCATGCACATTGCTTTGTGTAGTTTGTTCCTTTTTATTGATGAATAGTATTCTATTGAATGGATATACCACATTTGTTTATCCTTTATCCATTTACTTTTTAATGGACATTTGGGTTGTATCTAGTTTCTTTTTATTATAGATAAAGCTCTTGTGAATATTCATTTACAATTCTTTCTTTTTTTAAAAAAAGACTAAGTCTCTTATATGTGTCCCGAACCCGTGAACTCAAGTGATCCCTAACCTCAGCCGCCCAGGTAACTGGGATTACAGGCGCATGCCACCATGCCCAGCTATTTTTTTTTTAGAGACTAGGTTTTGCTATGTTGCCCAGGGTAATCCCAAACCTGTGGACTCAAGCGATCCCTGGCCTCAGCCTCCCAGCGCTAGGATTACAGGCATGTGCCACTGCACCCCGCTTACAATTCTTTTTGTACATATATATTGTCTTTGTTTCATCAGGCTGCTTTAGCAAAATACCATTGGGTAACTAATAATCAGCAGATATTTATTTTTTACAAGTCTGAAAGCTGGCATGTCCTAGATCAAGGAGCCAGAATGGTTTAGTTTTGGTGAGAGCCCTTTTCCTCATTCGTAAATTAGTGCCTTCTTCCTATGATATCACATGGTGGAAGGGGCTAGGAGTCTGCAGAATTTCTTTTATAACAAAAACTAATTCTATTCATGAGGGCCCTGTCCTCATGACTTAACTACCTCACATAGGCCCCACTTCCTATATATCATCTTTGGTGGTTAGGATTCAACATATACTTTGGGAATACATTCAGGTCATAGCATGTGTTCTTATTTCTTTTGAGTAAACACTTAGAAGTCTAACAGAGGTTGTGAAAGAAAAAACTGTACACATGTCTAATTGAATCTTCAAAATAAGTAGTCCTCAGGATCAGTCACCAGCAGTTCCCTGTGAGAAACCATAAATTATGGTTTCTCATTTCCCATAATTTATGGGAGGTGATTATGAATATATTTTAGTAGTATTAATTTAGTTGCTATCTCCTAAATAATGGTTTGTGTCAGTGGAGGATGAAGATACTATGAAATAACATTGGGAAATCTTCACTAATACCAGTAATGACCATGACTATTAGCATGTATAGGAGATAAAAGTCCTTTCTGGAAGTTAGTTTTGGATTTCAATTATCTTTACACTTATAAACATTGCCTGCATAATCAAGTTCATTTCCCTCACTGAACTTTAATCTCAAGTAGATAACAAAACCAAACAGAAGTCTGTAGACCTGGGTTTCAGTCCTAGATCTCCCACCAACAATCTAACAATCTGGGTGACCATGATCAAGGTTCATTCTTTCCTTGAATCTCAGTTTTTCATCGATATGCTGCCAGATCTTTCCCCATTAGACTGTGTACCCTATATCTTTACTTTTTACTTCCTATTGCATCTGGAACAATACCAGGTATATTTTGGATCCTCAAAATATATCTGTTGAGTCCATGAACACACAATGGAGTTAAGTTTGAAGATCTCTGAGGCCCCTAAATACTTGAATATTTAGTGCTCCAACCCCCTTTCCTTAGCCTTTTCTCCCCCTCCCTTCTTTCTATTTGCTTGTAAGTAAGTAATACATTGCTGTGGTTCATAAATTTTATGAGCATATTTAGAGAAAGCTTCCTAGTCATCTGTGTTTTCTCTCTGAAGGCAATTAATTTTACCCTTTTCTTGTGAATACAAATATTTTTTATATCTGAGCAAATATGTGCTTATATTTCCTCCTCATCTCTTGATATTTCATACTAATTTTAGCGTGCTATATATGTTATGAACACACAATGGTTTTTTATAACCCAACAAAGTATCTTTGTGATTAATTCTTATCAACACTAGAGCTTGCTTGCTTGCTTTCTTGCTTTCCCTCCCTCCCTTCCTTCCTTCCTTTCTTCCTTCCTTCCTTCCTTCCTTCCTTCCTTCCTTCCTTCCTTCCTTCCTTCCTTCCTTCCTTCCTTCCTTCCTTCCTTCTTTCCTTTCTTTCTTTCTTCATAGAATGGGTGAGGGACCAGATAAAAATCCAGCCCATAAGCCTGAGCTGGACAAGGCAGATGGACAATAGAGAGAACCAGTGCATGTGAGATGGGAGAAACAACTATAGAAACACGATGTCACAAGGTGCAACTATGGCTTCCTGGGTCTAGAAGGCCCAAGACTTCATTTCAAAGATGTCTTTTAGGAGACCAAGGTGTCCCTCCCCACACCATGGGAGAGGAGAGGAAGGTCAAGAACTGGGGGCATTGGCCCCACAACAGGGCTGCAAAGTAAGACAGAGGAAATGATCTACAATGGCCACTCATGGATGACTGTATCCACAGAGAAACTTCTTCACTGACACTAACAGAGTCTGTAACCCCCTAAATCTGACACCAGAACCAGCAGCAAAACACCAGAGATGGGATTGGAGAAGTTAGCCTCCAACGAGAGAGCTTGGATAGACCACAAATAAATATAGACTGGTCATTCAATGCAATCTTAAGACTGAAAGCCTACCAGCAAGTTTCGCCTGGTTCTAACAACACAGTTCCTCACCCAGTGAAAGAATATTGCCACAGGAAAGAAAGAGACTCATGGACTTAGCTCAGACTAGTAAACAACAAGGAACAGGGTTTGAGAGAATGGAGGGGACATCAGAGGGAGGAGGGAGGGGGAGTACCTAGGAACCATTTACCAAGGTTGTGATTTAAAGAATAAAAATAAATTAAAAAAATTAACCAGTCCTTAATGCATAGATATTTAGGTTGCTTCTAATCTTTTTTTTTCCCCATTGCAAATAGTGCTGTAATAAATAACTTTGAACATAGGTCATTTTGCCCTTATGTAAGCCTATCTGTAGCAAAAATGTTGGATCAAAGGGCATGGGCATATGTAATCTTAAAAATAACCTCCATTATCTTCTAAAAGTAATTTTAACTTCATGGGGAAATTGAACAGATTGTATAGGGATTGCCCATATTACCTCTCACTCCCATACACATACACAGACTTATGCCACCATAACCCTCATCAAACCCTCACCAAAGTCTTACATTGTTACAGTCGAAGAACCTACACTGACACATTATTATCATCCAAAGTCCATAGTTTACAGTAGGAGTCACCCTTGGAATTGTAAATTCTTTGAGTTTTGAAAAATGTACATACACGATGCATATACATGATGCACATAGCATGATTCCAATGTACATACAGTGTACATTTCATCATTACAGTGTCATACAGAATAATTACTACCCTAAACATTTTCTGTGCTCACCTATTCATCTCCCTTCTGATTCCTGGCAACCTCTGATCTTTTTAATTGTTTCCACAATTTGGCCTCTTCCAGAATGTTATATTGGAATCATGCTATGTGCATCATTTTTCAGATGGACTTCTTTTACTTGTTAATATATTGCTAATGTTCTTTTATGTTTTTTCATGTCTTGATAACTTATTTTTGGTGCTGAATAGCATTCCATCATCTGTATGTGATAGAATTTACTCATTCATTCAGCTTGGCAATTATAAATGAAACTGCTAAAACATCTTTGTGCAAGTTTTTGAGTAAATATAAATTTCCAGCCTTTGGATAATTATCAAGAAATGTGAACATTGGGTTGTATGTAGAATTGTTTAGTTTTGTAGGAGGCTGCTAGACCTGTCTTCCAGAGTGGCTGTACACTTTATATTCCCTCTAACAGTGCATGAGTTCCTGTTGTTCCACATCCTTGTCAGCATTTGCTGCTGTCAGTGTTTTATGCATATATTTGTCGATTTGAGGTTGGTTGGTGAGACAGTGAGATGATAAATGGACAAAGCTGTGGGCCAGTTCATAGCCAAGCTCCAGGTCCTCAACCTCTTTCTGCACACCTCATTTACATATAGCTTCTGTAGCAAATTGACTCGTTCACACCACCAGGACTCAAAGTCCTGGAATTTCAGTGACTATTTTTGCTGTTTTGACTGATAATTCATTGTCCCATATTTGTTACTGAATATGGTTTTAGACAAACTGAATCACTCCATTCCTTCCTAGGTTTACCACAGTAGGAAACCCCAGTTTTCTTAGTCAGCAATGCATTAAGATCCAGTACATAATCCTTTCACTGATTCAAGCCAACTGTGATCATGAAAGAGTACAAAATTACTCATCTTCATAAATATTTCCCTATAACTAATTACTGTTGCTATTGTTACAATGTGGTAATAATGTGATAAATGTTATGTCACAGTATCTCTGATGTCTGATGTGTCATGAGGATAAAAAAATCAAAGCCACAGCAGGAAGAAGATCTTTTAATTCTCAGTTCAGAGTTTTCATTGATCTATTCATCCATCCATTTATCCTCCATTATCCATCCGCTGTTCATCCATCCATCCTGTATCTGTCCTTCCATCCATCCATCCTGTGTCTAGTTTAATTTTAAAAAGTTTTTAAAATATCTATACAACCATGTTTATAACAGCATTATTCACAATAGTTAAAAGGTAGACACACCCCAAGGGTCCATCCATAAATGAATGGGCAAACAAAGTATGGAGAAGATATACAATGAAATTATTCAGACTTAAGAAGGAAGGAACTGAGTCATGCTACATTATAAATGAAACTTGAGGAGATTATGTTATGAAATAAGTTCATACCATAAGAAGATTATGGTATGAAATAAGTCAATTGCTAAAGGACAAATACTATGATTCACTTATATGAGGTACCTATTGTAGTCAAACTCAGAGACAGAAAATAGAATGGTAGTTGTCAGAGACTGGATAAGGGCTTGAGGATGATGTGTTATTGTTTAGTAGGACCAGAATTTTAGTTTTCAGGATGAAAAGGAGTTCTGTGGACAGATGGGGTGATGGTAGCACAATGATATAATTCCACCGAATTGTGTACTTAAAAATGGTTAAGACTGTCACCTTTATGTTATGTGTTTTTCACTAACATCTAAAAGCCACCTGTAGTAAGATTTATTTAGTCAACAGAGTGTATTATTTATGCTCTGTATGTTCCAGGTCAAGTGCTAGACTTGGAGATAGATCCTTGAACAAGCAAGGTAAAGTCCGTGCTCTCACTGAAGAGTAGGCAGTATGTAGACAAGTAGACAGGAAATCAAGATATTTATAATTCAATGTGAGTAATATGAAAGTCACAAATCCAGATGCAGGTGGGTTGTTTTAGTTATCATGGTGAGGGAGGGTGGTGGTTCTTCTCCCTTCTTTGACTTACGAATCTTTCTGAGAATCACAATTGCCTCAAGTTTCATCTTTCTGAGAGTCTGATGAAAGTCCTGAATTGTCTTTCCAAGAAAACACAAATCTTACTAAAATCAAGTTACAGTTTTAGGGACTTCATGGTTGTTCAAAACCCACCAATGAGGAGTCTGTCCACCTAAGGCTTTATCAGGGAACCTTGGCTTTATCAGGTCTCCTGTGGTCCAGTTTCTGACTACATCTGTGAACTTAATCTCTTGCTGTTCTACTCAGTCATGCAGATCACAAACACTTTCTGTTCCCTGAATATGCACATCATATGCTCTTACGTTTTAAAATCTCTCCACAATTGTGTTACTTCTGGAACTTCTGCTTACCCTTTAAGACTCAGTGCAACTATCCCCTCTTAGTAGTTGCTTCTCTTGTCTCTTTACATTCCTTAGTGAGACAAAATTAAGCATGTTCTGCCTTACCATCAAAGCATCTACCACATTATGATTGTATATATTTATTAATTTACTCACCTAGAAAATTTTTATCAAAAATCTATTATATGCCAGTCCCAATCTTAGGCATGATGATGGCCAAGAGTCATTAGTGCTACCATCTTGGAGTTTATAGTCTAGAAGAGACCATAATTATTAAATATATAATTATACAATTAAATGTGGATTGAAAAATAAAGCAAGAGTATGTTCTTGATGAGAACAAGACGAGAACAGTGTTCAAGGACAGGGTTATCAGAGAGCTTCTACCCTAGAGTTAAGATGCAGGTCAGGGTGGTTCTTGGAAGAAATTAAAGCTGAGATTAAAGGATTATGAGAGTTAGCTAGTGAAGATCAGGGGAGAATATATCCTTGCATAGGGAATAGCATGTACATTTCATATGAAAAATTTTCTTGGTGGACTAGGAGAGTTCCAGGGTGGAGATTATATCTTCTATTTGTCATTTTGCCAGAGTATATATTCTTTTTCAGCACTTACTTTGTTGATGTATAATTGACAAAGTTTCATTTGAGGTATACAGTGTAATAGTTAAATACATATACATACATACATATGTATATTTAGTAAATCAATTACCACAACCAAGTAAATTAAAACATCCATACTTACCATTTTTAACATTCTAAAATTGTAAGGCACTCATATGATATATAAGGAACCAACAGGTACACAAAGAGATACTCCAGCAGGGAAGCAAATGAAAACCAGAATTAAATATGATACATGTTAAAATGACTGTCATCAAAAAGGCAAGAGATAAAGATTATTGGTGAGGATATGGAGAAAAGGAACCCTGTGTACTGCTGGTGGGAATGTGAATCGGTACAACCACTATGGAAAACTGTATGGAGGGTCTTCAAAAAATTACAAATAGAAACTGTATGGAGGGTCTTCAAAAAATTACAAATAGAACTACTATATGATTCAGCAATCCAACGTGTGGATTATTTATCCCAAAGAAAAGAAATCAGTGTCTTGAAGAGAGAACTGCACTTCCATGTTCACTGCAGAGATTATGTGCTACTCAAGTTTGTGACCCCAGTAGCTGGTGTAGAGTGGATACTCTGAATGAATGAAGGCGTGAAGGACGTTTCTCAGTGTAGAATTATCAGTCAGTAGAAAGGAGAGAATAGCATTTTGATAGTGATATAAATTGACATTTCTATCCTCCTCAAATTACTTGACCAAATGAATGAAACTCATGAAACATTTAGGAGTAACCAACAGGTTGGGGAGAAATATTCTCAGAGGATAATTAAATTTTTATTTTATTTTGTGCATTTAGAAAAAACAAGGTGAAAGTCACATAACATAAAATTAGTCATCTTACTTTATTGTGTTTTTCACATGTATGAAGATGTATTTATTCAGATTTTATATAAAAAACACCATTTCGGGCTTAAATTTGAACAGATTCATTTAATACCTAAAGAGCAGGCAGGGTCATTTATAATCAAGGCTGAAATTTGTCTATAGTACCACAAATTTCTTTTTCTTTTTAATTATGTAATGTTGTTTTGTTTTTAAAATTGTATGATTTTTCACTGGTTTACAACATTGTATATGACTTAGGGGTACAGGTCATACTTCTTCAGATGTATGTCACTACATCACATCAACCACCAAAACACCAGTAACTGTCCACCACAGTCCACTGGGCCTTCTCCTCTCTCTACCCTCACCTCCCCACCCCAATCTGTAAGCAACTCTACAACCAGATTTCTTTCTTTCTTTCTTTCTTTCTTTCTTTCTTTCTTTCTTTCTTTCTTTCTTTCTTTCTTTCTTTCTTTCTTTCTTTCTTTCTTTCTTTCTTTCTTTCTTTCTTTCTTTCTTTCTTTCTTTCTTTCTTTCTTTCTTTCTTTCTCTTTCTGTCTATCTGTCTGTCTTCCCTCCCTCCCTCCCTCTCTCCCTCCCTCCTTCCTTCCTCCCTCCCTCTCTATCCTTCCCTTCCTTCCTTCCTTCCTTCCTTCCTTCCTTCCTTCCTTTCTTCCTTCCTTCCTTCCTT
>PVHY01027334.1:0-16306 GCA_004024945.1 Uropsilus gracilis
CCCGCACACACACAGCGAAGGCAAGCACGCCCGAGCTGATGGCTCTTCAGCAGGGGAAGTCGGTCAGCACACAGGGCCAGGCTAGTCCAATCACAGCCACAGCAGAAAGTCCACGTGGAGGGCACGTTCGGGGCGCGACGTCCTGAACCCCTTGCCCGTGCCTTTGTGACGTTTGTGAGAACGTCACAAGGGTGCCTTGAGGTTCCTTTGCTCTCAGGGCTACACCTGCTTGCTGGGTCCCACTGTGTTGCCCGGGGTAGAGCCGAACCCGCAAACTCAGGTGATCCCTGGCCTCAGCCTCCCAGCACTGGGATTACAGGTGCATGTCACCACGCCCAGCCTCAGCAGGTCTATTCTGGAAGGTGGTGTTTTCTGCCATCCGCCTCACCCCACAGCCTCTGGGTGGCCCCTCGCCACGCCACCCCGCCTGCTGGCGTCCCCATCACAGCTGGGGTTGACTTGCTCTCACGGAGGGTGTCAGGGGCTGCCTGTGGGAGACAGTGACTGCACCTGCAGGCCGGGCGGCCTCTGCCCTTGAGCTCTGCGCTCCCTCCACAGCCATCCGTGAGAAGGCCCTTTCCTTGTCACTTCCTCCTCTGCCCCTTTTCCTCACAGAGGTGAGAACCAGGACTGGCGCCCGGTCACCCAGGCATCCACGGCCTGACCCGGCACCTGCCCAGTGTGCTCTCCTGGGACCTGCCTGGTCACACAGCAGCTTCAGTTCTCCCAGCCGTGGTGGCCTTTGTGTGGGAGCAGCTCTCCGTGGCGGAGAAAACCAACACAATAACCCAGCCACAGAACTTCTCGGGTGGAGGAGGGAGAAACCCCCCCCCCCGGAGCAAACGTGGGAGCCAAGCGCGGAAATGGCACCTGTCTGAGGGGTGGAAGCAGCTTGGTGACGTGCGACCAGGATCAGGCTCATCCCAGAGGCTCATCCAGTGGACACAGGTCAAGCCGCAGCCTCTGGGGACGGTTGCCCGAGAGAGAAAGGCTCCTTTTGAATCAGCGTGAAGAGACACCATCTTCCTTTTCCCTTTTCCTTCGCTGAGGAAAGCACCGTGCGCGGCCAGGAGCAGCTCCCAGACGAAGCCCAGCGTCACCGTGAGGAACATGAGCATGTGAGTTGCGCTGGGAAACGGGGCCCCGTCTTCAGAGGGGTCAGTGTCAGTGCCCATGGGCAGTGACTGTCACTCTAAGTCCAAAGCGACAGGGTGACCCAGTGCAAACGGAGATCTGATTAAACCCCGGGCGGTGATGGGGATGCCAGGAAGCGGGGTGGCCTGGCGAGGCGCCGTCCAGAGGCCTGGGGTGAGGTGGACGGCAGGAAACACCACCTGGTGTGAAATTGACATTGGGGCTCACTGAGAATATTCGCCGCTTTGCGTGTCAGTCTGTGCTGAAGATGTTGGGGTGATGATGGTTGACGCGATCGGATGCAGCGGCGATGTTGAGTCTGGACAGGTCCTGGTCCTCAGGAGGCTCCCCTTGGACTGCCTGTGAATGAAGCCTTGGGATACTTTCGAATCACTTCAGAGTTTGGGGGTGGGGGGGGAGGGAGAGAGAAACGAGGTGGAATTCAGCCTAAGAGGACGTGGGGGTTCATTGTACTCATCTGTAACGTGTCTATGGATTTGACATTTTTCAAAGTAAAAAAAGAAATCTAAGAAATCTCATTACAGGGCCGGGCACGGCCGGGGCTAGGGATCGCGGTTCGAGTCCCGCCTGGGGCCTGTAACGAGACCTAGTTCCAAAAAAATAGCTGGGCGTGGTAGCGTGTGCCTGTCATCCCAGCTACCTGGGAGGCTGAGGCTGGGGATGGCTTGAGTCCATGGTACCCCGGGCAACGAGACCCTGCGGTTCCACAGGCAAAAATAGCGAGACCTGGTCTCAAAAAAAAAAAAAAAAGAAATCTCATTACAAAAAGATCTGGTTTCCCAGTTCCCGGAATATCTGCTTTCAGTGTATTGAGTGGCCTGCATGGGATTTACCGCCAAATTTAAAAAGAAAAGCAGATCCGGCCATTTGTTGAGGTTTCAACTTCACATCTAGCTAATAACCTTCTAGAGTAGATGACAATTTTAGCTGGTGTGTGCTGTGGTCCATATTTAATGTTTTCACGGCTTGATCTAAGTTGTGTAGGAGCCGCTACCGATTTACAAGAGTACATACAAGGTCCACTGTTCCTTTACTTTAAAAACTACCTTTTGAAGGGAGGGAGGGGCACAAGAGATTAAGATAATGGTTCACAGGTGACAAGGTGGTGGGAGAACCACGGGGTAGATAACGATGTAAAGAAAGTATGTATATATATATATGTATATATATATATATATACACACACACACATATATGTGCAATCAATTTAAACAAAATAGGGCTGGGCACAGTGGCGCGTGCCTGTAAGCAGCAGCCAAGAAGCTGCGACCGGGGACAGGGATCGCAGTTCGAGTCTCGCCCAGGGCAACATAGGGAGACATAGTCTCAAAAAAAAAAAAAAAAAAGCTAGGTGTGGTGGCGCGCGCCTGTAATCCCAGCTACCTGGGAGGCTGAGGCTGGGGAGCGCTTGAGTCCGTGGTACCTGGGGTAACGTGAGCCTCTGGTTCCATGGGCAAAAATAGCGATACCTAGTCTCAAAAAAAAAAAAGCTAATTTCCCAGAAATAATTAGAACTAAATCTGTCAGTGTTTCACTGACGAATGGCTGCAAACGATGTGGTATATTTACACGATAGACAATCGAAGATGACAAACTTATGTCATTCGCAGCAACATGGATGGAGCCAGAAGGAATCATGTGAGCAGAAATACGCCAGAAAGAAAAAGAGATATACAGGGTGTTCTCATTTAGCTGAGGATAGAGGGAAAACAAGCAAATAAACAGACAAGAAAAATTTTAAACTGCCAACAGAACTGAAGCACAGAGCAAGAGAGGGGGAGCAGGGTAAAACAATGCTGTCATATATATGTGTAGATATGCATATATATATACACAATCAATAAAAAATTAATAAAAAATCAATAAGTCAAAGTGTCAAAGAAAATAAATAAAACTGCCTTATTCCTTGAACTGGTCGCCCAACTTCAATTGCTTTTATGAGCTATTAAGTGTTTACTCACCTAAAACAAATCAGCTCTGGAAAGCCCCACTCAACGCTGTTTTTGCAGACAATCTGTCAGTTCCTTGTTTTGTTTTGTTTTGTTTTTCCGAGGTTACCTGGTTTGCCCAGAGCCGCTCAGGGCTCTTTCACCCTGCTCTCTGGGTCTGGGTTGTACCCCACACAATTATTATTAACTGGGACGTCCCTTCATCACCACCCCGGGAATTCCCACTGTCTCTCTGCTGAACCCCCAGTTTCCTGGGGCACAAGTTTTCTTTGTTGCCTTATCTTCTGGCTAGCAGCGCTTTGTGGAGGAGTGGAATTCCATGGCAAGTCCTAACCCTTTGATTGTGACCTACTCGTGTTCCTTAAAAATTCTTGGGATAGTTTCTTCTATCTGATGTCCCAAAAGGGCACCGAGGTGGAATTCTGGCTGCTGGTCTTTCTCCCCTCCTCGTCGTGCACACCACACCAAGTGCAAGTTTTCATTTGGGGACGACACTCGTGTTCTTCAGTTGTTGAACTGTTTACTCAGTAAATAGTTTTTCTTTTCTGTTTTTATTCACTCTCTGCCAAACCACCCATACCCACACCCCATATACCTCCCTCTCCAGAGTCTTCCTCCTTCCTTCTTCCCTCTGGTATTCAAGGTTTCGCGGAATTCAAGGTTTATTCCTGGTATTCTTTGAATATGAGTTTTTTTGGGGATTCCACAGATGAGTGAGTTCATTCAGTGTCTGTCATTTTGTTAAGTCTGTCTTTCTGGGGCTCCTGTTAGACAAATACTGAACTTCTGGTTTTGTTACTACCCCCCACACTCCCATGATATATATTCCTTTGTTCTACTTCCAGAAAAAGACCTTAGATTTATTTTTCCTATTTCCATTACATATGCATATATTTGTTTTTATGTATACTATACTTTTAGATTTTGAGGACATTCCCCCATCCAATATGTTCCATTTTAAGCATCCCATTCTTATTTCATAGATATATTATTTCTCTTTTTCTGGTAATATATTTTTAATTTTTTTGTTAATGTTGAACTCACATATAGTAAAATGTACAGACCTTAAGAGTACAACTTTATGCATTTATAATGTATAATTATATATAGTGTATATTATACAAACGTACTTTACATTTATATGCTATATTTATATACTGAATATATGTTGCATGTTTCAAATGCTTGTTTATGATGAATATTAAATTTGAGGCCATGTATTTAAATATGAGGCCTCATAATATATATGAGGCCATATATATTATTTTGTTGCATATAATATATTCTGTTGCATATATCGTATACATATAATGTATGTAATTATATTATTACATGTATTACATCACATATAAAATATAGTAAAATGAAAGTTTTATATACAATGAAATTTGAATTATATATCAAATGCAGATAGAATTTAAATAGATCATATAACCACCACCCAGATCAAACTAGAAAACATTTCCAGAATGCCAGCAGGCCTGCCTTTGTCAGTTTCTTCAGAGAAATAGCACCTCCAACTGCTTTTCCATTTTCCTCCTCTGTTAGCCTTAAATTAGATGCTCTTGTAAAAACTGTAGCGAGAGAACTCACATTATGTGTGTTTGACTTACTCTATTGGTTCCGAGTCAGCACTCTCACAACTTCCAGATGACAAAAGATCACACAGCAGTGCGCACTGCTCCTTTCCTGCCCTGGGTGCAGCTGCTGGTATCACACCCCTAGGTGTGGTAGAGCAGAGGAAAGACGTTACCACAGTTACTGACCTATTCACCTGCCTTTTTGATGGGTCTTTATTCACTGCTTTCCTGCTCATCAATGTATCTGGCAGTTCTAGTCTTTCAGTAGCCATGTCCTTCCATTCCAAGAAAATCCTATCATATTTCATTGAGCACAGATCTGATGGTGATACTTTCTCCTAGTTTGTGTTGATCTGACAATGGTTCATTTGGCTTTCATTTCTGAAGAATATTTTCACTGGATCTAAAAGTCTGCGCAGTCCATCTTAATCCAGCACTCTAAAGATATGTTTCCATTGTTTTACGACTTCCATGATTTTGTTGGAACATTAGTTGTCAGTCTAATAGTAACTTCTTAAATATAGGTCTTTTACTCTGATTTTTTTTCTCTTGTTTTCAGTCTTTGGCAGACTAGACTTGATGTAAATAAGTACACATTTCCTTTTCATTCTATTTGTAGTTTCTCCTTGTTTCTGTGATTAACTATGAGTTCTATCCTATTCTCTTTCTCCTTTCCCTTAATGTCTCGGCTGTGTATTTGTGAGAACTTTTGCTGTACCTTACAGGTGTTGTGCCAAGTTCTATTGTTTTTCTTGCTGAGCTTCAGCTGGAGAGTGTTCTACTTGTTTATACTTAATTTTATTATTTCTATGTTTTTCTATGTCTAGTCTTCCTTTATTTTTCCCTGAGAACTAGTTTCAGTTATTATATTTTTTAGTTCATAAATGGGCATTTTTCTTTTAAAATTTTCAAATCATAAATGAATTCTACAGTGAAATTCTTAATATTTTCTTCCATTATGTTCATTTTTATCCATCAATTTGCACATATTATTTGTAATTGAGTCCTTGTCTGCTATTTCCAATTATGGATTATTTATTGTTTTGCTTCTATTGTTTATTAATATTTTACTGCTTATTTGTTATATGGTTTTGTTTGAAAATATATTGATTTTTATTGTATGTCACTGTATATTTAAAAAAAATAATAACTCAGAGTCTCCAATTGATACTATGTTCCACCAGAGAAAGCTTCATTTTTCTTACCTGAAATATTCACTTAGGAGTTGAAGTTTGCCAGATTTTAGGAAGACTCGGTTCACTTCTGGTTCATCCTTATATCTTGACTGTCTTCAACCTGACTTCTGGTATTTCATTTGTCTGTCTCAAATGAAAGGATTAAATTTTCAAGTTTGTCTTGAAACATTGGACATTTTCAGTTGTCAATTCAATGAATTCCCCCTTTCCCCACACAACTTATGAACAGCTTAGAGAAAAGTCATATAGGCCAATATTCTATCTTTATCACTAATGGTGGTCAAATTATAAACCAAAATATTGGGCCTTTCCCACAAGTAGCTTGTTAATACTAAACATCAGGTTATGTCGGGCATTCTTACCTAGCACAGGTAATAATTCTGAATGGAACCAAGCCTTTCTATCTGGAGGTGCCATCTAGGTATGGGGGCATAATAGAGAATGTTCCTATAAGCACTCTCCTGAGAAGATATGGGGCAGATCTGAGTTGAGTGTGTTGAGGTATTTTCCTAAGTTTGTGACCAAATTAATGGCTCCACATCCCCAGTGTCAGAGGAAAATCTCTCTGTGGAAAACAGGAAAGAACAATCTCCTGCAACAATACACTCCAGACGGTGTTTTTGTTGCAGCATAAGACTGAGAGGGAATCACCTGGGTGTGATCTCTTTCCTGCATGGAATTCCTATCCAAAAGCTATAGAATGCCCCAAGATTGGTCTTCCAAAGGCTATTTTATCGCCAGTCTCCCATTCACTCTCTTGGATCCAGTCTGATACACAATAGAGTAACATTGTGTTCTTCCTCTCTCAAGATGGACAGTCTCTCTTGGGCAGATGGGATAGATCTTTATCCACACTCGACCATCTCAGGTAAGCCAGAGAACCATCTACACTGTTTGGCAATCAGTTTGACAGATTCTGTTCACTTATTGTGAACTCACAGTCAGGTAACATATTAGTAGCAGGACTCTGCTGCCTCAAATATGCCAGTTCTCCTTCCGTAAAGGCCAGTTGATATCCGTTATGGGTTGGGATATGGATGGGCTTCCTTAAATGGTTTCGTACCCATAATTTGTACGCTGGTGTGAAAATAAGAAGGGTAAGCAAACGATTTAATGTTTTGACATGTTGGACTATTCACATTTTACTTTTAACTAGCTGGTTTTTGCGGGAATGGGAGGGATCGATATGAATGAAGCAGTCCCTCTGATTCTAGGGTGTGAGGAAAGAGGTAACATCTCCTGGGAATGGAGTCTAACCCTTGCCATGAGTGGTAGCCGGTGATAATGATGCTGGAGGGAGACAACTTATCAGTCGTAATTGCTCTTCTCCTGGGGTTCATCCTACAAGACAACTCTCCTCTTTTTCTGTCATACCTGGTCATATGACTTCATTTCGTCACTGTGATCTGTGCCACATAGAAGCACAAGGGTGCAGGGCTTATATATGCTTTTTTCCTTCTACCTAGAGTCTGCAGGGCTCGGCAGCCTTCACTGTCAGCCTTGGTCCTATACAAAGAACACTCAGGGTAGAGCCACCGTGGCTTTCCTGTTTTGAAGGAGAGCTAAGACCCAGTTGTGGTAAGCCACTGAAATTTGGGGGTGGTTTGTTATTCTAGCGTGACTTAGCGAAAGTCAACTGATATGATGCTAGCTTGAATTTTGGGTGATACTAAAAGCACCAGAGATATTGCACTTTCCTGGCCAAAAAGAAGCAAATTGGAGGAGAGGTGGGTAATATATTTTAAGGTGTTTCATGTTTCCTAGTCAATCAGGACCTAGAATGAGAGCTATCGTCAAACGATCCTTAAAATCCCCCAACATTTTCTAAAATAAACATTAAAGTTAATGTTAGTAATATTCCTCATTCTCTCAGGTGCTATCACTTGAGGGGGTAAAATGAGAAATTGTAAATCTGCAACTGCCATACATCTACATGTATACGATTTAGGGAAATGTGAATGCAAAGGAAACACCAGCAGATTTACTAGGCAAACATGTAATGGATGATCAGTTGCAGCTAAAATACCTAGGAACAAAGGCAACGAACGTGACTTGCAGCAATGTGACGAGACAACACTCTATGCAAACACGAGATACAGAGTGACAAGGCAGACACAAAAGGCTAAGGTTGATATGGTCCACCTGCATGAAGTGCGAGACCAGGCACAATCCACCAGAGGAGAAATGGAGCATCGTGGTCCCTCATGGGATGGACACTGAGTAGGAAAGGGCGGGAGGAGCCTCATGGCTATTGAAGACCCTCTGCCTCAGGGGTGTTGACACCAGGCACACAGGCGGAAACTCCTCAAGCCAGTCAAGCAAGGTGTGTAGGTCACGTCTCTGCTAAGAAATGTCCTTGGAACCTGTTTTAAGGTTCGTTAATGACAACTCGCCAGTGTCAGTGGGTGACTTTGCAAATGTTGACTGCAAAATTTGTTCCCTCCACTAAAACGTTTCAATCTAACTATGAGCTCAGCAACAAATGGGCGTCCGGTGGTGGAGTCAGTTCACCTCCCTAACTTGAAAGGAGGGAGAAACGGCAAATTGGCAAAGAGTGTGTCACCCGGAGGCATTTAAATGTTAAGCGTTCCTTTCTTTTCTCAAAAACGGATGCCATGGAGTGATGAAAAAATTCAGATGTTTTAGATCAAGAACCATACCTGATTCCTTTGCATTAGCAACTAAGATTGGCATCTGGAGTGATTCACTGAGATTAGGAGTATGAGAAAATGTTGTTTCGTATGTTTAACTGGCATCTGTGAAAAATGTTTAGGTGTTGGTGAAACAAGCCTGTTTGAAGGCTTGTAATGAATAAGGGGTGGTGCTGCGTCTACACGGTTGTGGGGAGAGGTACCCACCCTAAAGAGCAGTAAGATTTTATTGAAAAAGTGTGTTTAAAATGAGAGATAGGCCAAGTCACTATAAGCTATATATATAAGCTCTCGCACAAGTATGTATATTATATATAAAAGCAGCACACACGCATCACCGAAGTGCCAGACCAGAGACCACTGGGGAAGTTTTCCCTGAAGATTTAGCATACGAAATTAGCTTTGACAGATGGGTAGAATTGTAAGTGGGGACGGGGTTTTCCAGGCAGAAAAGAGAGCATCGTGAAGAAACAGAGGTGGAAAATCACCAGGCAACAGTTGGCTGCAGTCAGTTTGACAGCAAGAACAGGGAACCATACTGGCGTTCTCACCTATATGTGAGATAGAGGGAGGGCAAACAAACCAAGGAACTGAAGCATAGAGCAAGGGAGGGGGTGGGGGGTATAAGCTGGGGTGGGATGGACACAAGAGATTAAGATGGTGGTTCATGGGGTGACAAGGTGGTGGAGAGACTAGGGGTAGACAATGATGTAGAATATATACAGACTTAATAAACAACAAAGAGAGAGGGGTCTGAGTGAATGGAGTAGGGGAAGGGGGAGGGAGGTTGCCCCAAAACCATTAACCGATGTAGTGATTTAAAGAATAAAATATTTTTTTAAATTTAAAAACATAAATAATTAGCCAGGTGCGGTGGTGTGTGCCTGTAATCTCAGTGCTGGGAGACTGAGACCAGGGATCACTCGAGTCCACGTTTTTGGGACGACCTCGGGCAACATAGCGAGACCTAGTCTCAAAAAAATAGCCAGGTGTGGTGGTGCGCACCTGTAATCCCAGCTACCTGGGAGGCTGAGGCTGGGGTTTACTTGAGTCCGCGGGTTTGGGACTATCCTGGGCAACATAACGAGACCTAGTCTCTAAAACAAAATAAATAAATAAATAATAAACAAAAATTAATTAATTAGAAAGTATATATAAATAAAAAATAAAATAAGCATTATAGCTGAACTTAAAAAAAATCTTTTCGTCCCAAATAATCCAAATTGGATGTGAGGGCGATCTGGCTGCGACATCTGTCACCCCATTGATCGTCAGGGTTGATTGCGCCCATCTGGCTGGCTAGGCGGGTGTCGCCTTCCTCCCTCACCGCTCCACGCCTGTCAGAGAGGACCGCCTTCCCAGAATAGAGACCAACCGTTCTTTGGGGAGGGTGTACGAGTAGCTGCGCTCCCCTGCTAGAACCTCCAAACAAGATCTCAGGGTCCAAATGATGCTCAAATTGTACTGTACTGTTTTATTTATACTTTATTTATTTATTTATACTTATTATTATGTTAAGGGTATCTATTCATATCATTAAGATAGTCTTTTTTTTTTTTTTTTTTTTTTTGAGACTAGGTCTCACTATGTTGGCCGGAATAGTCCGGATCCCGCAGACTCAAGCTATTCCCAACCTCAGCCTCCCAGGTAGCTGGAATTACAGGCGTGTCCCACCTTGCCCGGCCTAAGATAATCTTATAAAATAATAATAATCAAGAAAAAGAACAGGGAACAGGTGAGCAGGTAAGTCAAGCTGTGGTGTCAGGCTCCAACTTTTGACCCCCCTAACATTGGTGGCATGGGGCCACTGAAGCTTTCTGAACTAGGGTTAAATATGACAAGATTAACTTTTTAGGAGATGATTTGTAAGTTGTTGGCAGGGTTAATGGGGCAGAGAGAACCTGGAGATGCCCTGAGGCCAAGCGGGAAGCTCCAGAGGGCAGCAGGGGAAGACAGTTCCGTGGTGACAGCGTACCTGCGGGCGGACCATGGAGTTCAAGGGTTGTTGGACTGAGGCAAACCGAGGGATAGTGAGGGAGACAGTGCGCTGTGATGTGTTCTCTCCGGTGCCAGCTGAGTGGCTGGGGTGGTAGGCCAGAGAAGTGACAGGGCTGGGTGACCTGAGAAGTGACAGAGCGGGGTGGCCTGAGAAGTAACAGGGCTGGGTGGCCAGAGAAGTGACAGGGCTGGGTGACCTGAGAAGTGACAGGACTGGGTGGCCTGAGAAGTAACAGGGCTGGGTGGCCTGAGAAGTGACAGGACTGGGTGGCCTGAGAAGTGACAGGGCTAGGTGACCTGAGAAGTGACAGGGCTGGGTGACCTGAGAAGTGACAGAGCGGGGAGGGCTGAGAAGTAACAGGGCTGGGTGGCCTGAGAAGTGACAGGACTGGGTGGCCTGAGAAGTGACAGGGCTGGGTGGTCTGAGAAGTGACAGGGCTGGGTGGCCTCCTGCAGGCACCCAGGAGGGTCAGTCCTGCTGTCCCCCTTGAACCTGAGTTGGGTGGTGAGGATGGGCAGGTGGGCGCCAGGTGTGGAACACACACTACTCGGCCTCGGCCTGTGCTGCGCTGTCTCCCTGGCCGAAGGCACCTGGGGAGGGGCTGATAATGACTGTTTCTGGAGGATCTGCCTCTTGGGCAGACGGGAGAGGGGCAGAAAAATGCTCCCCCTGTCCTGCTGTCTTTCCAGTAACATCAGTGCAAAATAACCAGCACACCCCAAAGCATGGTTTGGGGTCGCACGTCCCGAACTGCTTTGTGAGAAATAATCTTTATCCAGACACTTTCCACCTCTGATTCTCATCTGCACTCCCCATCAGGCCTGTTACATCCCAAGTTTAAATCTGAGAAAAGGGGGCTGGGTGCGGTGGCACGCGCCTTTAATCCCAGCCTAGAAAGGGAGGCCGAGACTAGGAATCACTTGAGTCCGTGGGTTTGAGACCCGCCCGGGGCACCATAGTGATACCTAGTCTAAAAAAAAAAAGAAGAAAGAAAGGGAACTGCTTCAGGGAGAAAGTGAGCTCTGGTTTGCTAATTTGAGACCTCTGGGTTTTGTTTTATTTGTGTTGCTGCTGCTACTGTTTGACTGCTTGCTGCGAATACATCCTTTTTGGGGAAAAAAGAAAAGAACTTCAAGATATAAATCGTGGACTACGTGTAATATGGGGCTTCCTCTCCTCAGGTAAACTATTTCCAGTTTCTTTGGAGATGCTGTGAACAGAATACAGGCGAAGCTGCCCCCAGTGTCAGGGGGAGGCTGGAAGGATTACCCCTGGCTAGTCCACTCTCAGCTAACCTGCCTTGGAAAGACTGCACAATGCTGTGGCTACCTGTCCATCTGTGCTTTCTTTAAGAGAGAGAGGTCAGCTTCTTGTCGGAGTTGGTGGCCAGGCACCTCCCTTCAATAGTGTGGACAAGACTGAAGACACACCAAAGCTCATCTGCTCATCTGGACTATTAAATCAAGCCCCATGAAGCTGATGAGAGAGTTTCATGAGAAGGAGGTATTGATAGGGCTGCTGTGGTGAAATTGGGGGGCCATGTCCCCTGCATTGTAATGGTGTATTGGAATAGTAGCCATTGTGCCCTGGTAGGTGGAGACTTGGAGGAGACTTGGAGAGACTTGGAGGAGACTTGGAAAGAGAGAGAGAGAGAGAGAGAGAGAGAAGAAAGAGAGGAGTGAGAGAGAGAGAGAGAGAGAGAGAGAGAGAGAGACCAAGTTGTGGGCTTCCATCCACAGTGTGGGCCAGTGAGGAACCCAGGGAAGCACGTTGGAGAAACTGGTGACCTGTGAAGTTAACTTGGAAACAGGGTGCTTGAAAACCTTGAAACTGCGAAGTTTGGGAATTGTCTGGAGATGTGAAGAGAACGTCCTGTGTTGCTGTTTTTCATCATGACTGAAGCGGTTGCTGCTACTGTATTGAGTGAATCTTGCTGGTTTCAGGCCACTTTAGAGTTGAAGCTGAAAGAATGCTGGAGCTGTGCCTTTTGGAGAATTGACAACACCACCCTGGTTTCTTCATTGTATTTGAATATCCCACTTTTAAAGAAGGAGTGATGATGCCATCTTGGCTTTTTCATCTGGCTTGAAGGTGGGACAGCTGCCATTTTGTGGATACATGTGGCTGAAGGAGCCATGTGCAGTTTTTGGAGTAGAGACTGAAGAGATTAACAAAGTGGGTCCTTGTACCCTCAGTGACTCTTATTTTTTTTAATGAGTAAATCTGTTTTGCCCACTCTTAAGGTTAGTGTGGTCTTACTACTGCTCACGTGGCCTGGGATGAACCTAAGGAGTAGCTGGGTTTAAAGGGCCAGCTGCTCCCGTTTGTAAGTTTAATTAAGTCCCCCGTTTTGTCTGTTTTGTCACCCAATTTCAGTCTGAGAGCTCCAACCTTAGGGAGGAAAAGAAGGCCGCAGATAGTTGATTGCCACAGGGCTCCTGCTACTTTGGGGTTTGCAGCTGCACGGGTATTTCTGAAATGAGAAGTGGAAGAACCTATGATTAAGATCCAGGACCCAGGGCCCAGGCCACAAACCCTGGTTCTTGTTTTCCCTGCTTACCAATAATGCAGCAGAGAAAATTTGGAAAAAGTGCAAAGAAGATGACTATCACTTGTATCAGTCAGGAGAGAAGGTTACAAAAGCTGATTTCAATAGGTACATTTTTATTAAAAAATTAAAGTCCTGCAGAATCTACGATTTCATAGCTTCCTTTTATCATCTAACAGGATGGATCATTCTTCTCATGTCATGAAGCTTCCTTTTATTATGTATTAGGTTTTGACATGGTGGGCCCCAGTTTTTAATTGGACCTCACTGTTGGACATTTAGGTTGTTTCCAACCTTTTGACTTAAGGAAGTCCTCCTTCCAGGAAGTGACAGGAGGGTGGGGCTTGACCTGGGGTCACACACAGGAGCAGGGGCTGACAGGAAGGCTGGAGCAGGCTGTGCTCAGGTGAGGAAAATCACAGCTTTCTCCCACAATGGAACGCGGTCACTTGCAAGAGGAGAGACTCCCTTTGTGTGGTCACAACAGGGGAGATTGAGAAAGAGTGGGTGCAAATGTGGAGAGATCAATTCGTGTATGATAGGCGATGTCCTTGGGCTCAGGGCAACCAGAGAACTTCCAGGCAGCTTCAGGAGTGTAGGATAAATGAGTGGATCAGGCTTTTTCCTCTGTTAGCCTCTATGACCGCACCTGTGGTGTGGTACCCTCCCCATGATTGCACGTGCCCGGTCCTGTGCGCATGCCTGAGTGTGCTCCCTTGGGCCTGGGAGGGAGGCGAGCACGTGAGAGGGGGCAGATGAGGAAAGCACAAGGAGAATGCAGAGCGAATTCAGTGAGAGCCTAGAGCAAGAGTGTGAAGATTCCTGGGGGTTTGGGGAGCTCACCTGCCTCTCAGTTCCCCACCCTGGTCTTGCCCACTTGTCTGCTTTCCTGCTGGCCAAACAGCTCACCCAGCTTCCCTGTCTGGTGAGCCTGTGTGCCTGGTTCCCTGAGAGCTTTAAAGCTGTAAAATCCACCCAGGGCTCCCACATTCTTATTTAAATGCTGGAACCAGTAAAGAAGGTGCCGGATTGGGATGCTCACAGGATGATTGGCTTCATGAACAGGGTGTTTCAATGCAGAGAAGACCCACCAGTGGCGTAGATGGCAAGACAAGGAGGTAGGTGCAGCAGTCTCCCCTTACCCAGGGGGATGCATTCCAAGACCCATAGCGGTGCCTCGTCATACCAAACCCCACCTCTAAAGAAAAAGTTTGATTTTCGATCCACATGCAGCTCTGACAGAGTTTGACTTGCAAATCAGGCTCAGTACGAGATGAAGAACAACAACAATAAAACAGAACAATATAATATACACTGAGAAAAGCCTTGCGAATACGGTCTCTCTCAAAATATCTTATTACCCACAATAGCTTTTGATCTCCAGTAACTAAAACCTTGAAAAGAAGATGGTCCTGGACGCGGGAGGTAATGCCTGTGGTGAGTTTCCAGCTCGGGAAGATGTTTAAACCGAGGTGAAAAACCACGTGACTATCATCCGGCAAACACGCTTCCAGTGCAAAGACTCAAATGTGGATGAACATGGACGCCGTTGTTTTTCCTATTTTGGCAGCGGAAGGAATCTTGGCCAGGGCTTCGAGAGCGAGCATGGGAAGGCAACCCTGGTTCTTTTTTTTTAATTTTTATTTTGTGATTTTCGTACAATATTGGTCATGTGTGTATGGTTATTGTTCCTCTTAGGTTTGGCCCTTCCCTATCACTCACGTACCCTCCTTTCCCTCTCCCCCCCCTCCAGTCACTCCAACTCCGCTCACCACAAGTCGTTGGGCTGCTGGTCTTGTCTTTTTCTGGAACAATGTCCTTTTCTCCCGGGTGTGGACTCGCCCTCCTGGACAGCACAGACCAGGCTGCTCAGGTCTCCAGGGGTGACTGAGGCGGGTCAGGCCGAGCACGTCAGGAACTTCTTGTAGGACAGATACGTGGTGGTTTCTCCAGGCTCCTTTCTGATGTCTGTGATCCTGTTTCTACCAGGACCCCATATTTGTAGAATGAATTCCAGTTCATGGAGGGTGACAGAGAACCCCCTTAGAAGGTGGGGAAGCAGATTCAGAGAGCTGGAGTCCAGCAGTGTGCTTGATACCTGGGCAGCGGCCAGGCTGGACAGGGTGTCCACAGCCTCAGGCCTGACCACTGGGGGGTTGTTTTGTGTCCAGCCGCTGTTGTACTAGCAAGGTCACTCATTCCTTCAAGAAAATCCAGACTTCCCGGACATCACCAAGGTCCTGCTTCATCGCAGGGGAATGAAAAGGACAAGATGGACAGGAAGTGATGCAGAGTGACCAGATGACGTCTCCTATGCGCCACATCCTGACTAGGGGTTTGCCAGGGAAGGGGGCAAAGGGGCTCCTTCCCACTCTAACATTCTGGGCATCTGTGATGTCTTGGATGCCTTTGGTCTGGATGGGGCCCTTTTCTTGGCAGCCTGAAATGGCAGAGCCCCCTCAGCTGAGCCCTGCTGCTCGGAGACCTTGGCCTTTAGCTCTGCGGCCTGGCTGGACCCCGCCTCTGCTCTACCTATAGGGCTGAAAGCACGCAGCCCAGCAATCATTTCTGTTTCCAGCACCCACCCTGAATCTTTGCCTTCACCCCAGTGCTCAGGGCCTAGAAGAACAGGTCAAGGTCTCCCGGTGACTGGCCCACCTCTGCGTGATGAGCTTTCTGCTGCACCCCAGGATGCCTCTGCACCTCATCTTCATAGCCAAAGCCTGACAAGAGGGAGTCCCTGCCCCGGGAGGATTCATTCATGCTCCACGGAAGCCACGGCCGCCCCTCTGCCCCCAAGCTCCGTCCCAATCTTCAGGAAGCCAGCATCCCCCGCGGCAGCCAAAGGAAGGCAGGCCGGAAGCAGATGGCCAGGGTTCCAGCCCAGAGTGAAGGGGATGTCTCTGGCTTTTAACCATTTCCTGCTCTGCTGCGCGCCCCCCCCCTCAGCCCCCAGAGCTGTGGCTCTGCAGTTCTGAGGGGCTCCCCCCCTCAAGAAACATTTCTTCGGGCTCAGACCGTGCCCAGCCTCGGGGCTCTGACCCAAGAGCAGGACCCTGGGGGACATGGCAGCCAGCCTTGGGGGGCCTCTCGGGGGCAGCCTGGGGGGTCAGATCAGGAGGGGCGGTCAAGGTCTCAAGTGCGCTGTTATCCCCAAAGCCTGGGGAGTCCTCAGCCCTTCCAGGGGGCCTTGGGGTGATGCAGGCCTTGGGGTGATGCTGGCCTTGA
>PVHY01027335.1:0-16337 GCA_004024945.1 Uropsilus gracilis
GAGAGACCACGAGGCCTGAGTCTCCGGGCGCGCACCACCCAGGACTATGGGATCGACATCACACGGCTGAAGCAAGGCAGGGGCTGGGGAAGGCGGTGTGTGCCCAGACCCAGGCCCCGGGGAGAGGAGGCTGGAAGCTGAGGAGCTGGGCCACCCTGAGGGCTGAAGCCAGTGAGACCCCCTTAGGGGCAGGAGGTTGTACAGTCACGGGGTCTGGACCGGAGGGGCGGGAGGAGCCCTGGAGGAAAGAGGCTGTGGGGTGGCGAGCACGCATCACATCCTGTAGTCACCGGTTTTCTAGTTTCTAGAGAAACTGGCCTCCCTACAAGGCACGCAGGACTGTCCCACTCACCAAGTCCCAGCGCCTAAAGCAGCGCCTGCCACCTAGGGAAGGTGTTTGCTAAACCAACCCCAGGCACACACGTGCCGCCTGCAGAGCTCTGCCGAGAGCGAGCGCTCCCTTGAGGGAGACAGCGGTCGGTCCACCTCAGAAAGCAGTGCCTGCGGCAGGAGTAGCGGCCTCCCAGACACCTGGGGGATAGAGGCGACCAGAGATTGGAAGCCTGAAGGACCTCCGCCGGTTCCTCCTGCCCCATCCTCACCCAGGGGCTGGTGGGAGGAACAGCGTGGGCTCGGAGACTGCGGCCGCCCCTTCAGTGCGCAGTCCTGGGCAGCCCGGCTCTTCCCCTCCCCCTCTTGATGGGCCCCTTCTCTCCCAGATCTGCCACCCCCTCCACCGCCTTTCTTCCCAGCGGCATTCAGAGAGACCACTGCCGCTCCCACCTTGACTGTTCTGGATTCCATCTTCACAGACTGTCATCACAGGGGGCTGGAACGTGGGTCCCTGCCTCCAGGTCACCCCCCCCCCACAGTCAAATCGTAAAGACTTTCCAGGCGCAAAGGCTATGGATGTTTTCCTCCCCTCTGTGCTTCCCACGGCTAGGTCTTGGCCTGTTACATAAGCGGCGGGTCAAGGCCCAGGGGGAAGCTGAGAATGGGAAGGCCGGGGTTGGGCTGGGGCACTCGAGGGCTAGGCCATCAGAGGGGAGAGGCTGCATTCTGCTCTGGCTGAGGTCTCTCCAAGTCTGGTGCTTCCAGCGTCTCACCCCTCACCTCCCAAGCCTGTCCACGCGGTGAGAGCCCAGTCCTCAGGTCTCAGACCCCAGTCTCAGGGTCCAGTCCAACTTCAAAATGGCGCCGGGCCTGGCCCAAAGCAGCAGGTCTGTGCGGAGGCCATGGGCCCTGGGGTTCGGCTGGGGGCGTTTCCTGTCTGAGCCTGCGGCCCCCAACCGCTGGCAGCGCGGTTTCCGGCGGGGCTGCGGCAGGGGCCTGCACTATCAGCTCGGCACCAGATGCCCGGTCAGGATACTTGTGGTGAAACTGTGAGGGCGCACTCGGTCCTTGGGGTTTTCTCCCGTGTCAGCCTCCAAGACAAATGGAGGGGGAAAGTGACACCCAGACCTTCTTCTTCAGCCGTGCCCACCCCTCCCCGGACTGCGGGCAGCTGCCCAGGGCGGGGGGCCTGCGTGACGCCCATGACCATCCAGGTAGCTCAAAGCTGCCACTAGGGAGGAGACCAGGGCCAGGCCGCTGAAGTCAGGCGACCTGGCCTGGCTTGGACGGGGCTGCCCAGAGTTCTCAGCAGTGGAGAGGACGCCGCAGGGGTGCGCCTCCCTGCCCACCGCGAGGGCCTCCCCGCGGGTAGGTAGTCCTGAGACCAAATAAAAGGAATTCCGTATCCGGGGCACCTCCCCCTGGACAGGGCAGCCAGGCCTGTGCTAAGCCTTCACATTCAGGGCCTCATCCCATCCCCTGCTCCAAGGTTCTCAAAGGGGAGACTGAGGCTTTGTTTGCTACGGGAAAACCGAGGACCAGAGAAGCGCAGGGCTGCCCTGGAAGAAAGACAGCATCCCAGAGCTAAGGATGCGATGCGAGGAGGCTGGGGCGGGCCGGGCGGTGGACGTCTCAGACGGTGCCCAGCCCAGAATTAAGGATGAGCCTCGAGCTTTGGTGGTTGTCCCTCACCCCACAAGGGTATCTGGGACCCAAGTCCCCATCGCCAGTGGGTGGAGCCAAGGCAGGACTCCAGCACCAAACTCTAGACCCAGCTCTGGTCCAGGTGATTCCCGGACACGGGCCACTAGATGGCGCCACAACCGGCGCATTGGCTTTGGGGAATGGATTAGACGCCCTGCCTTGCTGTAGGCGGGGTCCTGCGCATGCGCAGCTCTTCCAGCCCAGCAGGTCTGCGCGTGCGCACTCAGCCTTACTTCCTGGCGCCTCCAGTGACGTATCGGCGAGTAGCGCAGGCTCCAGAGCGCCGGCGCAGCTCCCTCTCCCACCCTGGGAGCCGCCCGCCGGCCCGGCAGAGGGCGCCGTGGACACGAACCCATGATCTCTGCCAAGGTTTCTCTTCCTACTCAGAAAGTGAGAAAAGATTTAACGGGAAGTGGAAGGGTCCGGAGGGCTGGTGGTCGAACGCCCGGCCGAGGTGGCGTTTGCCCGGGGTGAGCGGGGCCCCTTCCCTGACGCACTCACCTGCAGCTGGGGCTCCCTTAGAGCCACAGGCGGAGCGGGGAGGCTGCTAGGAGAGGCCCCACAGCTGGGCGTGCAGGGGCCGAACTCACAGAAGACCACTGCCAACAGGTCACGTGCAGCCGCAGGTGCCAGCCCGAGGAATGGACACCCCAGGAACCCAGACTCAAGCCAGAATCACTGTGATTGGAGGAACAGGAGAAATGAGACGGGATGGAGATGGAACGAACCACCGCTGATTACTTAGAAGCAACTGCCACCTGCACCTCACTTATGACCTCGCGTGATGCTCACAGCCAGCCGAAGGCGCACCGCCCATCTGCAGACCAGGAACTTGAGCCCCAAAAGACCTGCTGCAGGTCAAACTCTGGCTGCATTCGGATTTCTACGCAGGCCCTACACGTCCCCTTCCAAGATCCTTTGGCCCGTGTCTTCCTCCCGCCAATTCACATCGTCCCCAATCACTTCCCTTCCGTCTTCGGCCTCCCACTTTCCAACGGTCCCTTCCCAGTGGCATTTTACACAATTGCATCTCCCTCTAGAATTTCAGCTGCAGCTCATCCCCAGCCTCCCTCATCCTCCTCACAGCTTGTCCGACAGGCTGCGGTCATTTTTCTAAAGAAGCCTCACCTTAGGCCACTCCAACCCCAGCCCCACTCCGACAGGCTTCTACAGATCCCTAGAAAACTCCAAAGACTTTCTGCTAAAACCACTGACTACTCTTGCTCATCTGAGCTGCACTTGCCTCTGGCGCCTTCTTGAAACAAAGCTTCTGCCTCCTGGTAGAATACAGGTCTGCCTGCCCACCGACCATTTCTCAACCTGTCTCCAGGTGGTCACTCAGTTCTGGGTCTCTTCTCATTTGACATACTTCAAGGAAGGATGGGATTTTACCATTCACAGCAAAATAGGAGGAACTTGATGGGATTATGTGATGAGAAACTGAAAGCGACAAATACTGAGTGATATCCCCAGAAATAAGGAAACTAAGCAGATAAACAGACAAAACAAAAATAAACGGACCCTGGAAACCAAAATTCAAGGGTGTGCGTAGAGGTAGAGGGGATATAATGAATGATGGTAGGTGCTGGTTCCAAAAAATAAAACCTGAACAGAACAAATTCTCAGTCCCTGTTTTATTTTCTTTTGATTACACACACTTGAAAAACACACTCACTCACAAAAGACCCAAACGGCAGATTAGAGAACATAAACAAGGGTGGCTGGGCTCAAAGACAACCCTAGCTTCAAAACAAAACCAATCGGAAAATTTCTTTGTTCTTTGTTCAAAAATGCAAAGATACTGTTTCCAATGGGATTAAGATTTTTATAATTTTTTTTTAAAAAAGCACTTTGTGGACAAAAAAACACACCCCTAAGTTTCTTGTGTTCCGACGCAGCACCTGGGTTCTCTTCCTTGAAAACCTTTTGCAAATACAGGCGCCAGCACTGCTCCCACAGTGCTCACCTCCCCCTCCCCCAAAAGTGCAGCACCCCCGGCCCACCCTGAGGATGCATGCGGCAGCTACAGAGCATCCAGGATGTGGTCAATCTTGGTGACCAGCTCCTGGCGCTTTCCTGAGATGAGCTTCTCATTCTCAATGTAGGTGTCTTTCTTGAGCTTGCCAGCCACCAGCCGCTCCGCTTCCACCGCTGACTTCAGCACCAGCTCCTTCACCTGCGCGTCCAGCTTCTGCATTTCACTCACCTGGCCAAAGGCAAGGGCAGAGCAGAGTCTGAGAGGGGTCCTTCCACCCGCTCTTGGCAGGGCCCAGCACCTCCAGATCCCAGCGCTCCTGGGCAGAGGCGCTGGCTGTGGAAGGAGACAAGCCAGGCTTCATCCCCTACAAGCCCTGACCCTCGTGAGTAAGTCCCTTCGCCATCCCTTCTGGACCTCATCCATGGCAGAGGACTGAGTGTGAAACACAGGAAACCACCTGGCATGGAGCCGGGCTTACAAGAGGCACCAGAGAAAGTCATTCTCTTCCCTTCAGTTTGCCAGGTAAGGTCCAGGGATTCATTAGACAAAAGACCAAGGGCAGGTGGCATAGCAGCAGAACTGAAGAACCACCCCCCTACCCCCATTATCACTGAATGGGTATCAAGTTGGGGCCAGGCATGGTGGCACATGCCTGTAGATGGCAGCCTCGGAAGCCACAGCCAGGGTCAGAGATCGCAGTTCAAGTCCCGCTGGGGGCACATAGTGAGACCTCTTCCCAAAAAAAATAGCTGGGCGTGGTGGCGTGCACCTGTGATCCCAGCTACCTGGGAAGCTGAGGCTGGGGATTACTTGAGTCTGTGGTACCCCGGGCAACGTGAGCCTGCGGTTCCATGGGCAAAAATAGCGAGACCTATTACTTAAAAAAAATAAATAAGTAAATGAATGAATGAATGAACGAACGAACGAACAAACAAATGGGTATCAAGTTGAGGACTTCGCATTAACTCATCACCCAACAAATATTTAGTGAGCCAGTGCCAAGGACAACTCTAGGCTGTGGAAAAGAGCAAGACAATAACATCTTGCCCTCATGAAGCTGACAGGTAATAAACATTTCAGCACATGAACATACAATTTCAGGAGTTAGTGCTATGAAGAAAACAGCACAGCCAGGCATGGTGGCGCGTGCCTGTAGTCCAACTGCTGGGAGGCAAGAGGCCTGGGATCGCTTGAGTTCGCGTGTTCGAGACTACCCTGGGCAACCTAGTAAGACCTGGTCTCGAAAAAGCAGCTGGGCACGTGGCGGGTACCTATAATCCCAGCTACCTGTGAGGCTGAGGCTGGGGATCACTTGAGTCCAAGGGATTGGGACTACCCCAGGCAACAGAGCGAGACCTAGTCTCAAAAAAAAAAAAAAAGCACAGAGTGAGGAGAGGAAGTGGCCCATGGAGAGAGTGGCCAGGGACTCTGGGGGCATCTCCAGGACAAGGTTCCCATCTTCACTTAGAAGGAAGAAAAACTCATCTTGCAGGGCCCAGGCGGGTTCTGAGCAATGCACAAGCGCTAGCTAGCTCATCTCACCCTCACCACCAGGGTGGATGAAGCACTAACAACGGCACCCCCATTTTACAGACGAGACACTGAGGAACAACTATTGTTCACCCTGAGACAAAGTCTGAATCAGAACCTGGACTCAAACCCGCAGCTCTGCTTAGCAAAGCATCAGGATTCCAGGCTAGGCTCCCGGAAAGGAGCTGCCCTCAGCCCCAGCCACATGGACAGACAGACCTCTCCACACCCAGCTTGCAAACCAAGACCCCACAACTTGCTTCATCAAAACAGCTGATAGCAGACAAGCCCGTGACTGGGGGTGGTGATCAGCAGTGAACAGGGGCTGCCTGATGTTTAACCCAGGGGGGCACCAGCCACATGGAGTTTGAGCAAGTGGGGCACAAACCCCAAAAGTGGGACATGACGTGCAGAGGCAAGTGGCAGAGTGACGGCCGGGCACGGTGGCTCGTGTCTGTAAGCTTCAGCCTATGAAGCGGCTGGGGCTAGGGATTACGGTTCAAGTCCCGCCTGTAATCCCAGCCACCTGGGAAGCTGAGGCTGGGGATTGCTTGAGCCTATAGTACCCCAGGCAACAGGAGCCTGCAATTCCATAGGCAAAAATAGCGAGACCTAGTCTCAAAAAAAAAAAAAAAAAAGTGGCAGAGTGACGGCAGGCAGACACTCACCTTGTCGCACAGGTCAGAGCCCTCGGTCTTCAGCCTGGTCTGCAGCAGGGCGATCTCACTGGTCAAGGCCTTGTGCTCGGTCTCCAAGCTCTTCTTGCCACTGTTGAGGGTGGACACGTCACGAGACTGCTTGTACCTATTGACAGTTTCATCAAAGTGCCGGTAGAGACCTATTCTCTTGTTGACCAGGGTCAGGACCTGCTCCGTGATGCACGCCACCTTCATCCTGGCCTCTGCCGCCGGATCCTGGGGGAGGAGACACCAGGTGAGACCACAGCCAGGCCTGAGGCCGTGCGGACCTTCGCCTCCCAGAGCACCCAGCACCATCTTCAGGAAATACCAACTGAAGCCCTGGTCACACGCATCCTTGGTCTAGCACGGGAGAGCAAGGGCGAGGGAGATGACACAGAGCTGCTTCAGTCCGCAGGGCAGGCAGCGCGCAATGAGAAAGGCGCACTACAGCAGGGAAAGGTGACGGGCTGAAGGAAGAGAAGGCTCAGCCCAGGGCAGGGAAGGGTCCCAGGAAGTTTTACTTCACTCCTGTCCTAAAACCTGAACAGGGCCCCATGGGCCTCAAGACCACCAGCCACACCCTAGTCACCCCCTCCTCCAGGCAGCCCTGCAAGCTCTGCAGCATCGGCTCTCCCCCCGCGCCGGCTCTGGGGGTCAGGACAGCGCAAAGGCTGGATCTGGCCTGTGCTCGGCTGACGGGGCCACCAGTTTTCTTTGTTGCTTTTCCCTCTCCTTACTACTTAGGAAACATTCTGAGCTGAGGGGGTGTACACAAAGGAAACTGGTTAAGCTAAGCAAATGAGGACCTCTCTATACAATGGAGCGTGAAACAAATGAGGAAGACCTCCGTGAACTGACGGTGATTTTCAGGAATATTTGTTAAGTGAAAATAAAACAGTAGAACATCCACATGCACGTGTTATGTAACAAAGCGGAAGAAGTAAGAATCAAGAGCGCTTGCTTAATTTGGTGAAATAAGCCGTCCCAGGGGGCTCTCCAGGGGCTTAGGAAGCTGGTTCCCTTCCAGGAACGGTGGGAAAGGGTGGAGGAAACTGGACCACCTCCACACCTGAATTTAGGATCCAGTTAACGTTTTACATTTCATAGTGAACTATCAGCAGTGAAGGGGGAGGCAGAATAAAACCGAACCAGAAATAAATGAACCTACGTATATTTCAAATGAGGAACAGGACAAAAGTCAGTCTTCCAGTCACTAGGGAACACAGGGCCCTGACAAGGCACCGAGTCGAATGACAGCCACACCAAGTTAGTCACGTAAGGAAAGTGAACATTGCCAACTGAGGGGTGACTGACAGCGGGAGCAAACAGCCATGTTCCCGCCGAGCAGTCAGCATCTGAATCTAATCAGGCAGAAAACTCCACCGAGACCTCGACACTTCAAGCATGTAAAGGTCATCAGAGGCTGAGGAACTTCCAGATGGAAGAGGCTGAGGGAATGTGGCCACCGAAACATGAAACGTAATTACTATAAAAGCCGTCCCCGGGGCAACTGGCAGAATCTGCCCAGGGAGTGCACGTTGCTTCACAGCATCGTGACAGCTTTCCATGTCCCGGACTGAGTAATCACCGGTTACGTCACAGCCGACGGGAGGGACGCGCGGTGAATGGTTCAGGAAGAGTCAGCTAGAGACAGAGGGGAAGCGAGCGCTAACTGCTGCATCCAGGGAAAAGGCACAAAGGAGATGGTCTTACTCCAACTGAGGCGTTTCTATAAATGTGGAATTATTTAAAGTCAAAGCTTTTTTTCAGATCACAACACTAAAAGCAATTTTCAGGGCTTAAAAACAGGGTATTTGCTGATAACAACGTAGGCGTCTGTACGACGTGCCAGCAGCTGCAGCTCTGACCCTCTGACCCTAGGCAGCCTCACTGATCTACAGACCCACCCACATCAACAGCCTTGTTCCCACACACATCCTAATGCCACCCACACGTGTCATGCCAGCCCCCCTCCCCCTCCACAGTCGCTTCAGCTAAGTGTCCTTCCCACCTTTGCAGACTGCCACCTCCAGAACCTAGGTCAACATCACTGCTAGCTGCTCTCTGTCCCCACTGACCAGCGCATGCTCCCTGAATAAGGCATCTTTAAGGACGGCAGAAGCCAGGGGCTGGGGACAGCCTCCGAGGCAACAGAGCTCCGCCGTGGGCTTGTGAGAAGGACCGGGGGCTCGGTCCACACCTGATGGAGGGCGCAAAACAACTGGTAAGACAAAGAAAGCCAAGAGGGTACCTTTGTGATGGAAAAGTCGAGCCTGACGTAGATGATGACGGTGAAGAACAAGATGTAGAAAGCGGCCACCACCAGCAGAGGCTCCTGCAGCATGAGCACCTTGTTGAACGTGTAATGGACCTGGGGGAGAGGCAGGGAGCTGAGTGCCGGCAGGCCCCGTGGACCGTGAAACCGGGAGCAAAAGCAGGGTCGCGCCAGGCTGCCCCACCCCACCCTCCCAGCCACTGTGCCCAAGGCCCCCGGAAAAGGGGCCGGTTCAAGGACCCAGCACCCATTCTCCAGGGATAGACCAGACAACAGGGTCGTGGAGCCACTTACCACGATGTCCTGAATGTGCTGTTCTACCAGGTTTTTCTTGTAGGCAACAATCACGGGCCGGCCAAATGTGTCCAGGTAGGTGTAGTGCAGCTCGTCCGGGGCCCGGGAAATCTCATAGGGGCTGTGAACCTGGATGTTCCTGGAGGCAGATGGGCATGAAACGCCACCTCAGCGTGCACCGAGTTGGAGCTGCTGAGTTCAGGGCGCCTTGCAGAATCACCGGAAAGGTCACACCCTGCTCCCCCACTTCTGGCACCAGGGAACCCCCATCCTTGGGGAAGCCCCAAGCAGTAACCCTTCTACTGTGGTGCATCTGGCACCCTCAGGGTGGGCTGGCGCCCACTGACCCCAGTGCCCACAGCCCACCAGCTCTCCCATGCATCCTGCCCTACAGAAGCCTCGCAGAACTCCAGTGGTCCCTCCAGGGTTCGGGCTCCTCACATGACTGAGAGCTTCCTACACGATGTGGAGGACAAATCCTGTTTTGGTTTGCCCCTCTCCTGGGAGAAGGGTCCACAGTGCGTGGTAGAAAGTCTCCACTATCAAACTGCCTCTCCTGGTGACCAGTGTGGACATGTGACCCCAGCAAGGCCAAGCAGATACGCCCCTGAAAGTGACTCTAGAGCAAAGTGACACAGAGACAGCAGGAAAGTACTTGTCACACCAAGGCAGGTGCCTGTCAAGTGTCCTGGAGCTCACGCCAAGTGGGCCCCTGGAGCGGCCTGGGCTCTGTCCTTCCCAAAGCCTAGTTTGACTTCTCTGTGGCTCCAGAGTTGCTTAGACCAGTTGCAGACAGCTCTGACCATGGCCCCGGCACCTCATCACCATCTGAAACCTCTGAGAAACCCAGGAGGCAAAACCATCACCCTGTTCCTCAGCCCTCTACTGGCACAGCACACGGGCTACCAGCTGAGCGACCTGGCGTGCCTCCCTGTCACACCTCATCCCATGAGAGTCAGGACATCACGCCAGCCTGAAGAGGAAACTGGAGAGTCCACCTGCCATGCAAAGGCACCGTATCTTGAGAACACTTCATAAGCAAATCTTGTGCCCTCCCATGTTCAACTTTCCTGTTTAAACTCCAGTCAGGCCAACAGAACTGAAGCATAAAGCAAGAGAGGGGGAAGAGGGTGGAAACAGGGGAGGGGGAGGGCACAGAGATTAAGATGGTTCATGGGTGATAAGGTAATGGGAGAACCTCAGGGTAGACGATGATGTGATTTATATATGTGCACTCAATAAAAAAAATTAAAAAAAAAAAAAACTCCAGGCAGAAGGTCACAAATAGCCATCTCAGTCAAAACTATGTACTGAGCACTACGCTGTGCCCCCAGAACGCAGCCCGAAGCACCAGAGAAGTGGGGAGCAAAGGGCAGGTATGGTCACTTACTTGGCCCCTTCGGGCAAGATGATCTTCACTGTCAGAGAATCAATCACTTGCTCATCAAACACGTGGTCCACAAACCTCATCTTCAGTGCGTACTGGTCGCCTGGGGAGCAGCAAGAGAGGCGAAGACATGAGCAACAGGCCACAGCTCGAGGGTGGCAAGGGCGTGGGTCGCTCAGCAAGCAGGGGCCAGGCAAGCCGACGGACAGGCGCTGAGACAGGCAGCTCTTCTGCAAAGGGCAGAACTCGAGGCGTGCATGTGGAGACGCACACCTGGTGGTAAAGCCACAGACAAGGTCAGGAGCTGGGTTACATCATGCCAGGAAGGTGACAGCCACCGCGGGAGGAGGCACAGGGCCACCTGCGTGGCTGACAAAGTTCAGTTCTTTACTGCGGTGGTGGTGGCAAGGCGTTGCCCTCATACTGACTTACTGAGCTATACCTCTGCCTTGTGGCTTTCTGTATTTTATTTTGTATTAAAAGTTTTAAAAAATAGGCCGGGCACGGTGGCTTGTGCCTATAAGCTTCAGCCTATGAAGCAGCCGGGGCTAGGGATCGCGGGTCGAGTCCCGCCTGGGGCCCGTAGCGAGACCTAGTTCCAAAAAAATAGCTGGGCATGGTGGTGCATGCCTGTAATCCCAGCTACCTGGGAGGCTGGGGATTGCTTGAGTCTGTGGTACCCCGGGCAACAAGAGCCTGCGGTTCCACGGGCAAAAATAGCAAGACCTAGTCTCAAAAAAAAAAAAAAAAAGTTTTTAAAAATAAAGACTTCAGGAAAATATAAGATACCAAAACCATTAGTTCCAGGGCACTGTGTAAATATTATCCTCTAATATTTAATTATATTAAATTCTGGGTTTTTCTTTCGCTAATACCTCAAGCTGAAAGAACTGAAGCAGCTTATCTAAGGACAACTGGAGTAAGAGGTACTTCACTGTGACTGAATTATCAGACTCCATCCAGTGTTACCTTTTACAATAGACTGGTACCACTCCTAAGATGATGTTCCTGGAATCCCAGTCTTCCTTAGAATGACAAGAGAACACTTTCCCTTCTAAAATGGGGAACCAGTTTTTAAAACTATACACACACAGAGGAAATTAAAAAAGACAGTCTCCCCCTTTCAACTCCTTACTGATGAAGACTGACCCAAGTTATAGAGGTACTCATAGCTCGGGAGGTTGTAGCCAACGATGTAATGGGTCTTCCAGCCACCAAAGAGAGGGAAACGAGGCCGGATTTCCATTTCCACAGAGTCATCCAAAATAAGGAGGTGGCTGGTGGAAACGTTGCCAATCTCATCCCGGTAATAAACATCCTGGGCAGCAGCAGGGAGGATGGTCTGCAAGAGAGAGGACATCACCTTTCTGAAGCCTCCGGAGCTGGGCTGGGCACGGTGACGCATGCCTGTAAGCGGCAGCCTAGGAAGCCACAGCAGGGACCAAGGATCATGGTTTAAGTCCTGCCAGGGGGACGTAGCGAGACCTAGCCCCAAAAACATAGCCGGGTGTGCACACCTATAATCCCAGCTACCTGGGAAGCTGATGCTGGGGGATTACTTGAGTCCATGATACCCCAGGCAACATGAATTTGCGGTTCCACAGGCAAAAATAGCAAGACCTAGTCTCAAAAAAAAAAAAAAAAAAAAAGCCTCCGGAGCTCCATTCAGAGGAAACAATCCTCAATATAGAAAGGACATTCCACACCAAGATCATCACCACAGAACTTTAACTACAACAGTCTACAACCTGCAAACAACCCAGAAAACATCTAACCTTCTACCCAAGGTTCCAAACTTTCTAGATAGTATATCTACTTTTCAATCAAGGTTGGTAAGAAAATTCTCCTAAAGAGTAAATAATTGAGAATCACAAATATCTTTGTGAACACTAAACATAATACAAAGATAAAAATAATCTCTAAGTTATTTTGCAGGGAGGGAAACTAAAGAAAAGAATTTAGATTACTAGGTGGAAGAATTAGAGAAGAGGTATCTCCACCTCATGTTTTTCACTGCATCCTCCAAATCCTTAAAACACATTTGGAGAAAGAGGGTGGGGGGAGAGAAGAGGACACAGTGAGTCCTTGTCCTTCTCTAATGTGAGCATACGAAAGTGCCTATACAATTACATTTACTAGACAAAAAAGAAAACCACAGAAAAATCAAGTCTTTTTTAAAAACAGCATTATAACAGAAAGAGAGAAAATATAAGATTGTCAGCAACAAAGTTTGGGGGGAATATGAGTATGTTTCTCCTTTTTCCTTTATGTAATTTTTGTTACAAATATGGCCGATTTTCATAAATGACTTTTTTTTAATATCCTTTCTGTTAATTCTAACGTGGTCATTCAACTCCCTGAACGGCAGCCCCAAGCAACTGTCCCTGCAGGGAGACAAGGTGCTGGCTTCTTCCAACCCTATTACCCCTACCTTAAAGGCCCGGATGGAGGATATGCCGCTGTCCGGCTGCCTCTGGTAATCGTAGCGTGAAAAAGGCCCCTTAAGCACGGCCCCTGTGTGCTTCAGGTCCACGTTTTCCTCCACAGCAATGTTGCCCCAGTGAGAGACCTCGATGACTCGGGTCATGCTGGTGATGGTCAGGAAAGGGCTGTTGTTCTCGTAGTGCACTTTAAAAGCATCCTAGAAAGGAAGGAAACAAATGGTTCCAGGTTTTGGCAACAAGGGACTCGCAGGAGTTTAAAACAGACTAATTACAGAGACCATCTCCATACATCAGCAAAAGAATGATCCAGTTACATCTAAAGTGAGTGCACCGTTCACAAGGGATGCTTGCCAGGAACTCTGAATGAAATGCAAGTTAAGTATATAAAATGGGAAAACAAGATATGCAAATGTGTGTATCACTTTAAAGACAAAAATGTCTACATTCCACTGATCCCTCTTATCGCAACTACATGAGTAAAAAGAGGAAAAATACCTGAAATAAAACACATGATAGGAATGGACAGGAATGTGTTATGAGTTATTTCAAGTTTGTCCTTATAGTTCTTACAGTCCAAATTTCTACACTGCGCTTTTAAAATAATTCTGTAGTCTTCAAATAAATCTTAATTTATAAAACAAGCTCTGAAACAGAAAGATCTAATGACGACATCAGTTTTTCCCAGTGAGCTTAACAGGTAAACTAAAAACCGAGGGAGATAACACACCGTTACTGCATTTATCTAACCTGGCGAAGATTAATTTGGAAAAGGTCGCAAAAGAGACTCATGTTCCTGCATGCTTAAAATTTTCCCATTACAAAGTGTTTTCTTTAATTCAGTGAAATTCCACTCTCTCCTCTTATCACTTCCATTCTGCTTCCCCGCCCCTGAACTTACAGCCCCTTGCTGCTTTCTCCGTCCCCTCCCTTCCCTCTTAACCTCAGAAACTTTACTTGATTTACTAATGAGCTAATAAGTTTGTGTTTCTAAGTACTTTGTCAGATGACCCACATGTGGATGGCTAGTGTTTGTCTCTGTCATTCCAACTTGCTTTTCTGCACATAATTCCCTGAACTTGCTGCAAATGGCCACATCGATCTCTCCTTCTGCGGCTGGAACTGCGCTGCATAGTGTGTGTGCACAGCCCACATCCTCCTGGCCCAGCCTTTCAGGATGAGCGCTCCAGTGGCTTTTCTGTCCTGGCGTTATAAATCACACCGCAAAAGACACTGCAGAGTGCACATCTTGAGTTGACAGTTTTACACTCTTTGGATCAGTGTCCAGAAGTGGGCTTGCTGGGTCACGTGGTGCCTCCATTTTTAATTTTTTGAGGTAAATTCAGATGATTTTCTTAGAGACTGCATCAGCTTACATGCCCACCAGTGGTGCAGGATCCTTTCTCCACATGTTCTGGGCAGGATCCTTTCTCCATATCCTCTGCAGCACTTGTTGGGTTTTCTTTTTAATGCGTGCCATTCCCTGGGGGGGGGGTACCTCACCGTGCTGGTAACCTGTATCTCTCTCATGAAAAGTGATGGTGGATATGGTTCCATGTATCTATGCCTCTGGGCATCTTCTTTGATAAACTGTTCATTTCATATCTGTTGGCCCTCTATTGAATTGTTTCATTATTGTTGAATTGTAGATTTTTGTCTCTCTTGGATATTAACCCCTTGTTAAGTGTGTGATGTATAAATATTTTTTCCCATTTAGTAGGGCAGTTTTGTAAACTACTCATATTTTCTTTTGCTGCTAAAACTTTTTAATTTGAAGTAATTCCAGTTGCTTAGTTTTTAAATTCCATTGCCACTGGGGTCAGTTTCCAAAAACATCTTCATCACTGATATCTCAGAACACATCAGCAGTATTTCTTTCTATGGTATTTCATTACAGTTGGCCTGTCTATATCGTTAGGCCACTTGGAATTTATTCTTGTGGATGAAGTTAGAGTGATTCAACTATATTTTTTCATGTGACCTTGCAGGTTCCCCCGCACCATGTTAAAAAGACTCTCCTTTTCCCATGAATAATAACATCTTTCTTAAGCCTTCAATGTTCCCTCTGCTTAACCCCTAGGCCCAGCAGCACAACCAGTCTTATGACCGAGCAGTGGTTCCAGCCATACCAGGCTGCACATCACACATTTCCCCACCTCTAGCTCTTTATCCCTTTCACTGCCTCTAGGCCTCTCCTCCTCCCCTAGTTCCCACACCAATTCTTCAAATGCCACCTTCTTTAAACATCTCTCTAAGCACCACCAGCCTCTATCTGTATTCCCAAAATGCAAAACCCCATGGAGTTTCCTGGAGATTAAAACCTTTGGAAATGACCTTAAAAATGATTTTGGATTCCCACCCAGCCCACACCTCCCAAGCCTCTCAGCAGCACACAGGGACAGGCTGGACTCCACAGGTGCCTACCTGACTATAGGCAGGGACATCTCTGAAAGGGCCATAATCCAGGAGGTCCTCAGAGCGTGTCGGGTTCCCCAGCTTGGTATAGCTCTCCACATTTCGGGAGGCAAGCTTCACCCGCATTGTCTGTGTCTTCGTTGGGTACGGAGAATAGAAGTAATGGTTCCCTTCAAACACCACAAACTGCTTCTCTGACTGGGTGATCTGGGTTGGATATGGTTGAAGCACATGGGTATAAACTGTTTCCACAACCACCGAAATCTTGGCCCCAGGATCAAGAGCAACTGGAAGCTTGACTGTGAAGAATCTCCCACTGCAGGAAGACAAGAGAATTAAGAGATTAAGGACATGGAAAACAGAGCTAGCAACTCAAGTTTGTAGTAGAAATTTGTCACCAAGATGAAAACAGTTATCCCTAAGACATCACCTTCAAGTCGGGCACGGTGGCTCGTACCTGTAAGCTTCAGCCTATGAAGCGGCTGGGGCTAGGGATCGCGGTTCAAGTCCCATTCAGGGCATCATAGTGAGACCTAGTGCCAAAAAAAATAGCTGGGCATGGTGGCGCACGTCTGTAATCCCAGCTACCTGGGAAGCTGAGGCTAGGGATCACTTGAATCTGTGGTACCCTGGGCAACGTGAGCCTGCGGTTCCACAGACAAAAATAGTGAGACCTAGTCTCAAAAAAAAAAAAAAAAAGACATCACCTTCCGTCTGTTCATTGAAGTCTTTTTAAAACAAACCTCTAGATAGATGGTCATCTCAAGACTTGACAGTTGCAAAAAGAGTATGCAACAACAGACATGCCCAACAAGAGGATAAATGGATGAAAGCATTCCAGTGAGGCACGTAATGGAATTAAATATTTCCACATATGATGAAAAGAACAAATCAATTTACAAGTGATACCTCATAATGCTATTAAAAATAAATGCGTAATCCGGGCATAGTGGCTTGTGCCTGTAAGCTTCAGCTTACAGCTATGAAGTGGCTGGGGCTAGGGATCGCAGTTTCAGTCCCACTTGGGGCAACACAGCGAGACCTAGGGCCCCCCCCCCCAAAAAAAAATAGCGTAAGCCTGCGTGGGCAAAAATAGCGAGACCTAGTCTCAAAAAAAAAAAATGCATATACAAGAATATGTGAAGATCACAACAGTCACAGTCACTGTCTCAGGGTAGGAGAAGGTTCATTCTGTTGCTTCTTCCCACTTGTTTTGAGTTTGCAGCAGCCCAAACTACTACAATCCATAGCGCATCACATTAAAAGTGCATCTGAGTTTTTCTTTTCCTTTTTTTTTTTT
>PVHY01027336.1:0-16337 GCA_004024945.1 Uropsilus gracilis
AGTCAGTAAGCAATTACGTATAGGCAAAAATGGTTTTAGCTGGGCACAGTGGCTCGTGCCTGTAAGCTTCAGCCTATGAAGCGGTTGGGGCCAGGGTTGGGGCCAGGGATCGGGGTTCGAGTTCCGCTCGGGGCAACACAGCAAGACCTAGTCCCCAAAAATAGCTGGGCGTGGTGGCGCACGCCTATAACCCCAGCTACCCGGGAAGCTAAGGCTGGGGATTGCTTGAGCCTGTGGTTCCACGGGCAAAAATAGTGAGACCTAGTCTCAAAAAAAAAAAAAAGTCTAATCAAGGCTATTCTCACATTTTAGCATGTCCTTAAAATTTGCAATCCTAAACAAAAAACAGTAACACCCAGGGTGGTAGACCCCCCCCCTATCAAATGGGGTGATGTCAGAAGACTTAGATGTCTTTTTCAGCTTGTTCATTAAGTATGTGGTCTCTCAGTGGATCTGTGCATGAAAAAAACAGCCGGACGCCTGTAATCCCAGCTACCTAGCAGGCTGAGGCTGGAAATCGCTTGTGTCTGAGGTTCCCCGGACAACATAGCGAGACCTAGTCTCAAAGAAAAATAAATAAAAGTATGGCCCTGATGAAACGCCACCATACATAAATGTCCTAATTTTTACAGATTCGTAAAATGAGGCTTAAACCCGTTAGACAACTTGTCCAAGACTACACAGGGATCAGGGATCAGTCTGGGACTCAAAATCAATAAAACAACCTTCATGCACGATACGGAAATGGCGACAGTGAAAGAGCACAAGCCCGCGCCTAGCGCCCGCCCCGCGCCTCCGCAGATTACGTAATCACGCAAAAGCCGGAGGGCGGGGACGCTGACTCACGGCGGGCGTCGGTCACGCGGGTCGTCACGTGAGCGGCGCACGCTCTCTACGGAGCGGGTGGATTGACTCAGACAACGCGCGCCCCCAAGCGGCTGTCCTCGCTACTAGGGCTTCCTTCCAGCGCGCTTCACCCTGTTGACTGCACCCAGACAGGAGCCCCCAAACTAGCGCTGTTCCCGAGACTGTACCTCCCACCTTCCAAACCCTTTCTGACGCTAACCTAGCGTTTGTGTGTGGAACATTCTGCCCGGAAACAGGGTGAAGGACGGAAATGAGGGCCAGGAGCTGAACCCCGCCCTGGAAGGCGACGGCCTCTAAACCCACTGCTGAGGGGGCAACACTAAGCTCTTGCTTCTGCTGATCGCCTAATGGAAGTCTGCACCCCGAGTTTCTTCCCTATTTGAAGGCATCCTTCCAAAAATGTTCCTCGCTTCCCCGTTTTTCTTTCTATACTTCTCATTATCAGGGTGTTAGGTTCCGGGACCTTCCATAGATGAGAATCGTTTTGTTCACCTTGGAGATGGAAGACCAGGAGACACTCAAGTTAGAAACTGGCAGTACAAAGGAGCACACCTATTAAAAGAACCACTCCTCTTAAATTCTGCCAGCCACGCCTAGATTAGTCTGTCATCAAAAGTCTTACTTGCCAAAGTTAAATACCCTTTTGTTAATCCTTGCCTTAAATAAAAATCCAAGTGCGTTCATTTAAAAGCTCTAATTGGATTCATTAAGCAATTCATGAATCAGATAGCATCCCATCTAGCAAGTAGGAACAAAAGGAAAGATTTTTATAGGCAAAAAGAGAGCGAGGTAAGAAGGAATTATTTCAAGCTTGGGTAATTTACCTGCGAGGGACGGATAAACGTTTTGTGACAGATTAGGTTAAGATAAGTTTAGCACAAGTGCCTCCATTTTAGAACTGTTTATTTTCTTTATAAAAAATGCTGACCTATAAATCCTTGAGGGTCACTATTCCCTTCTAGTGAACCCACTCCTTATTATTCACTCCTTATTAGTGGTTCTCTAAGTGGAGGGAGGAGCTAAGGCATTTTCTCTATAAGAGCAAATACAAATTGAGCGGTTTGAGTTTAAAGTAGTGCTAGATTACTGGGCCGGGCACGGTGGCTCGTGCCTGTAAGCTTCAGCCTATGAAGTGGCCGGGGGTAGGGATCGCGGTTCGAGTCCCGCCTGGGTCCCGTAATGAGACCTAGTTCCAAAAAATAGCTGGGCGTGGTGGCGCGCGCCTGTAATCCCAGCTACCTGGGAAGCTGAGGCTGGGGATGACTTGAGTCCGTGGTACCCCGGGCAACAAGAGCCTGCGGTTCCACGGGCAAAAATAGCGAGACCTAGTCTCAAAAAAAAAAAAAAAAAAAAGTAGTGCTAGGTTACTTTAAAATAGTCCGTTTAAAATTTATTATTCAAGTATTTATTGAACATTTACTGTGTGGCATGCACTACATCAGGCAACGGAATGCAGGGTGAAAATCAAGGACTGTTGGAGTTAAAAGTCAATACTGAAGTCTTTGATGACATCTAAAAGGGAAATATTTGATCTACAAATTAAAAATTGTTTAAATTATTTTTTAAATTTTCATACAACATTGGTCACATTTGTATAGTTATTGTTCCCATCATGGCCCTCCCTATACCATGATTTACAATTCTTGCACAAAGATAAATTATTACTGCTATCCTAGTGATGAGCAAGCATTTTATCCTAAGAGCAATGAGAAAAATGTAAAGGTTTTAAGTGGGAGAATCACACTATAGTAGAAAAAACTTATAATGACTGCTCATGAAGATGGTTGGATGAGAGAAACTGAAATCAGGAAGAATATTTAGGTGGTTACTGTAGTAGTTCTAGGGAGTGAGATCATAGAATATGGATGTAAATACACAAATTCAAAACACATTTGGCAGTAGAACTGATGACACTTGGTGGTAGGTCCATTGGGGAAAGTTGTCAGTGACAAGAATGAGCCCAGGCCGGGCACGGTGGCTCGTGCTAGTAAGCTTCAGCCTATGAAGCGGCAGGGGCTAGGGATCTCGGTTCGAGTCCCCACCTGGGGCCCGTAGTGAGACCTAGTTCCAAAAAAATAGCTGGGCGTGGTGGCGCGCGCCTGTAATCCCAGCTACCTGGGAAGCTGAGGCTGGGGATTGCTTGAGTCTGTGGTACCCTGGGGCAACTAGAGCCTGCGGTCCCACGGGCAAAAAATAGCGAGACCTAGTCTCAAAAAAAAAAAAAATAAAAAAGAATGATCCCAGCCTTCTGGGTTGTATATCTGACTGAATAGTGATAGGGGAGCACTGACGAAAAGCAGAGTTAGGGAAAAAGGCACAGAATTCGTTTTGGACATGTTGGGTTTGAGAGATCTGTGAGTCATATAAAAGGAGAAGCAGGAGGTTAGGACTCACTGGAATATGGAATGGTGTGCTGTAACAGGCTTGTACAGACTTGAGAGAGCTGATTGTTCATTTTTTCATGAATTCTGTCAGCTGGTTGTTAAACAGAACCATTAATAAAAATACATCCTTAGAAGCATAATTTAATCCTATTAACAAAGGCTAAAACATACCCCCAAACTCATCACTTTCAAAACTATATACTTTATAGCATATAAAACTATAAACAGCATAAATTTAGGATGTGAGGGAGTATTGTAACTAAAAATACTTTAAAACTATATACTTTATGGCATATAAAACTATAAACAGCATAAATTTAGGATGTGAGGGTGATCTGGCTGCAACTTCTGTCACCCCATTGATTGCCCGGGTTGATGAGGCCAATCTGGTTGATTTGGTGGGGGTCCCCTTCCTCCCTCACCGGTGGCTCCATGTGTGTCCCTCCCGAAGCTGTGAGCTCGCTCACTCACAGAGGACTGACTTCCCTGAATAAACAACATAAATTTAGTTTCTCAAAAAAAAAAAAAAGAAAAAGAAATCCTGTTTCTTGCAGTTCTATAAGAAAGATGCCTTTGTTCAAGATGTCCTTGGTTTCTTTTAAGGCCTCTCAAAACAACTTGAAAATGGCATTTTCTTCTTGTATCCTCTCATGGTATTTTTCTATATGCATGTGTACCCGTGTCCAAATCTCTTCCTGCATAAAAGTACTGGTACAGGTTAGATTGAGGCCTAATTTACCTTAATAATGCCTTTTAAAGTCCTGAATCCACAATAAATAAATAAATAAATAAATAAATAAATAAATAAATAAATACGTACAGCCATAACATTTAAAAGTGTTCTAGATCTGTGGTCCACAAAATTAAATAAAACAGAAATGAGTTAGGTCATTCACAATGAACACTCTGGTTAAATGTGCATAAAAATGGCTGGAGGAAAATACACCAAAATAATAATAGTATTTATCTCTGTGTGAACTAATGAAAACTGATTTGATTTTCCCCTTTTTATTTTCTGTATTCTCTACAAATAAATAAGCATTTATTATAATAAAAGTATTATTTTATTACAGAAAATAAAAAAGCACCCCTCTCCAAGTCACATTCTGAGGTATTAGGGGTTAGAGCTTCAATATGTGAATTTTAGGGGAGCACAATTCAAATTATAACAATTTTACTATTACATATACTCTTGAAGCTACTTAACCTCTATTGTATCTGGATGGTACAAACATTATATCATCATATCAGCCATAATGGGAATATTTACACCAGACAAATTGGCAAATACCAAAAATGGGGCTTTTTGTTCTTCTTGGTGTCTGTTAAACATCTATCAGCAGATCACAGTGACAGATATTATTTAATCTTTAGAATATAATTTGATTGTGAAAAATGAGAGGTAGTATAAACTCACACCATTTGTTCAAGTTCTACAAACCACGACTAGTAGAAATACAAAGTCTCCCGAGTGGCAGTGATTTGCAAGAAGGGTATCAAGATGCTTTTCCTTGTGTCATAGAAACTGATGACATCGTATTAATGAACTTTCAAAAGAACATCTATTATTTCACACAAAAAATGAATCCAGGAGTACTGGGGGCTATAAATTGGGGAAAAGAAAGTTCCCTACTCTTAAGAAAAAGCAACAGGTAGCTGGGCGTGGTGTCATGCACCTGTAATCCCAGCTACCTGGGAGGCTGAGGCTAGGGATCACTTGAGTCCTGGGAACTACCCCAGGCAACATAGCGAGACCTAATATCTAGAAAAAGAGAAAAAAGAAAAAGCAGCAGGAAGGAACACTTTCAGGGGAAGGCTACTTGCTGCCATGACAATGGATGGAGCACAAGAGGTAATGTTGAGACTGAGCTCTAGCTGCCTGTCTCCAATGATGTAATGAACATCTCCACGTGGATATTCTATTACCATTGTAATATCAATGAGTCCCGGAAATTTGATCATGTTCTGCCGTTCAAGTGGTTTTGTTCTTTTTGGTGCCAATACTATTTTCCAGGAAATCTAGATTCAATGAAAACTTGGGTCTAGTCTTCTCCATCATCATATAGCCATCCAGTTCCTGAGCCCTGCTGAACCTTCTTGTCTGTCCCTATCTCTTACTCCAGGACCTCCTTTTAAATTCTTCTACCATCAGCGAGTCACATGCCATAAAATCTGCAATTTATATCTTTTTTAAATTTTATTTTTATTTTTTATTGTAATTTATATCAATAATTTAAATTTTATTGGATTTTTTCACTTCCCTCTATCCAATAGACACTTTATTATTTCTAATAATTGAACTGTGACTTGTACATGTGTATACACATATGCATATATAAACCAATGGTTATGAAAATGTGGTACCAGAGCAGAAATATAGATCCATGGGAAATAATAGCCCAGAATATATATATATATAATTAGTTTTCTATATATCTGTGAATGATATATTTTTTTTGTGACTAGATATAATTAGTTTTCTATATATCTATGAATGATATATATATATATATATATTTTTTTTTTGAGACTAGGTCTCCCTATTTTTGCCCGTGGAACCGCAGGCTCTCGTTGCCCCAGGGTACCACAGACTCAAGCAATCCCCAGCCTCAGCTTCCCAGGTAGCTGGGATTACAGGCGCGTGCCACCACGCCCAGCTATTTTTTTGGAACTAGGTCTCACTATGGGCCCCAGGCAGGAAGCTTTTTGGAATAGACTAACATTTTGGATTAAATACAAACATCAAATTTCTGTTAGGTAGCTGGCACTCAATAAACAAGGTAAAAAGACAAACTATGGAAGGAAAATAATTTCAGCATGCATAAAGGACAAAAAGTGAATTTATCTGTGTTGTATTTTTGAAATATGCCCACAAATTCTGTGATCCTCCTCTCTTTAGGAGGTAGAGCAGAATTCTCCTTAATTGTGGCTGGACTTAGTGACTTGCTCCCAAAGAATAGGAAACAGTGGAAGTGATAGTGTGTCACTTTGGACACTAAGTCACAAAAGGCACATTCACTTCCATCTTGATTTCTTTCTCTTTTGGATCACTTGCTCGGGGGAAATCAGGTGCCATAATGTGAGGATACCCAGGCAGCCTATGGAGAAACCCATATGGCTGGAACTATCTTGCCAACAACCATGCCAGTGAGTCATCCAGGAAATTAGTCTTCCAGCCTCAGTTGTCAGTTTGACTGCAAATTAGCTAAGCCACCCTTGTATTCCTGACCTGAAGAAACTGAGTTAATGTATGTTTATTATTTTAAATTATGCTTTGAGATTATTTGTTAGCATCACACTTGGCAGCAACATAGATCCCCCCAAACCTAGCGGTTTAACCATTTTTTTTCTCTCCTATAGATTAAGTCTGGAGATAGGTAATTCAGGGTTGGCATGGCTTCCATGATAAATTTCATCAACCCTGGCTGGTCTTCTTTTTTTTTCTGGCATCTTGACTTTTGGCTTAGATTCTTGGGGGTATTTCCTCATCCCATGTAATTGTTGATTCTGTTTTAGACAAAATGGGAGGGGGGGTTGCAGAAGGGAAGAGCAAATATTAGACAGGTAATTAGGTAGATAATAGGCAGTTTCTGCCACAGTTAAGATGTAACCAGAAAGAGCTCCTATAAATCAAGTGATAAAACTAATGACTTATCAGGAACATGAAAAAGGATATGAAATGCAAGTGTAGAAAAGAAACTTAACTTTCCCAATAACAAGGCAGATAATAATAATGACACATCTATTTTTCAACCTATAAAGACTGGCAGTTAAGTAGCATTTAAGTCAGAAATTGCACCTTCTAAGAATGTGTCCCACAGGCGGGGCACGGTGGCTCGTGCCTGTAAGCTTCAGCCTATGAAGCAGCCGGGGCTTGGGATCGCGGTTCGAGTCCCGCCTGGGACCCATAGCGAGACCTAGTTCCAAAAAAAATAGCTGGGTGTGGTGGCGTGTGCCTGTAATCCCAGCTACCTGGGAAGCTGAGGCTGGGGATTGCTTGAGTCTGTGGTACCCCGGGCAACGAGAGCCTGCGGTTCCACGGGCAAAAACAGGAAGACCTAGTGTTCCAGCAGGCAGAACCACATGCTTTCCAGATGGGGACACTGAGTGCTTTCTCCTCCAGGCTTCACTACAGATGTTTCCTCTGTCTGGAACCTCTGACCTGAATATATGATATTTGTATAATGTATATATACATAGTATAAGATTATGCTCCAGTATTTACCAGTAGTTCCTAAGTGTTGGGTATTCTTATTAAATCTGTCTCTTTATTTTGAATTACATGTTTACCTAACCCTGTCACTGGCCTGGAGTCTCCTAATGGATAGGGGGCTATGCTTTACTGCCCTTGAATGCCCAGGGTATACAGCCTGACACAGAGCAAGTGTTTAATGGAAGAATGCTAAGTGATACTTCCCTAATCTTTATGTCACATCTTTTCTTCCCTTGTGAAATTTCTTCCTCTTCTGGGTCAAGGAAAATCACCTCCTTTCTCTTCTCAGAATTTTAACAACACAAAAACTTTCATTTGCTTAGCACCTCTAACCCTTTCTAGTACTTTTTTACTTACTCTTCCTTCTTCCATGGAATCACCCCATAGTGAAGAAAAGAGGTGGGGAGGGACTGGAAGATGCTGTCTGAGGCCCACTGCAGCACACTGAAATTTTCTTATGTTGTTGCTTTTAACCTTCAAAGTTCCTTGGAAGTGAACATATTTTGCCCCATTTCACAAATATGAAAGTCAGTCTCCAGTACTATTATACAACATGCTGAGCAACATACAGGTATTAAGTGGTGTGGTTTTGAACCCAGCCTCTGACTTTAATGATCCTGCTAGCTCTACCACACAAATGCGGAGAGTTAGTCTAGTAACTGTATTAACTGAGCTGAACCGGAACAGGACAGGAGGTGATACTTCTTGATTTCCAGCCAGCCACATTCTCTATCAGACCACTTTGCATGGTATATAAAGTCACAATTTTTTTTTTTTTTTTGAGACTAGATCTTGCTATTTTTGCCCGTGGAACCACAGGCTCTTGTTGCTCGGGGTACCACAGACTCAAGCAATCCCCAGCCTCAGCTTCCCAGGTAGCTGGGATTACAGGCGCGCACCACCACGCCCAGCTATTTTTTTTGGAACTAGTTCTCACTATGGGCCCCAGGTGGGACTCAAACCGCGATCCCTAGCCCCAGTCACTTCATAGGCTGAAGCTTACAAGTACGAGCCACCGTGCCTGGCCTAAAGTCACAATTTAACAATCACACGATAGCTTACTTTATCACTTGTTTTATTTATTTTAGACTGTACAATATTAGCAACATCCCCTTTTTCTCAGGCAAAAATTGTGCCATGTATGTTAAACTTCCTGGTCCACCTTCCTTTCCTCTTCTGTCAAATATCTATCTTGTGAGGAGATTAAATATCATCTGTGAGATGATATTTTAACCTTCAAAGTTACACAACGACAGGTATAAATTCTCCGGAAGTATTTATTGCATTTCAAATCTCTCTTTTAAATCTTAAACAAATCACACAGGCTCAGTGCCAGGATTTACTGTGTTAATTCTTATTGCTTATTTATAGAATAACGTTGGATGAGAAGTATTTCAAGTGAGTACATGTTGGATTTCATCCCTTACTGTTCCCCAAAACGTTTGCATCAAACCAGTACAGGATATGAAGAGTGAAATGCTCCCAAACTAGGCTAGGCACGGTAGCTCGTGCCTGTAAGCTTCAGCCTATGAAGCGGCTGGAGCTAGGGTAGGGATCGCGGTTCGAGTCCCACTTGGGGCCCCTAGAGAGCTAGTTCCAAAAAAATAGCTGGGCGTGGTGGTGTGCGCCTTTAATCCCAGCTACCTGGGAAGCTGAGGCTGGGGATTGCTTGAGTCTGTGGTAAGATGAGGCTGGGGATTACTTGAGTCTGTGGTACCCCGGGCAACGAGACCCTGCGGTTCCACGGGCAAAACTCTGGATACCTAGTCTCAAAAAAAGAAAAAAAAAGAAAAAAGAAAGAAAGAAAGAAAAAGAAATGCTCTCAAACTGGGTTTAGCAATCTGTAGAAAGCGTTAGTATGGATTACACTCATTCCCCATCCTTATCAGTTGTATAGTTAAGCCTATTTTACAGATGAGAAAGTGGAGTGTTAGGTAAATTGCTAGAAAAATGCAGATGTGCCAAAACTCTAACCCAGGGCATCTGTCAAACAGCCTGAAAATAGCTAGGTAAGGGGGAAGGGGACAGCCAGACCACTGGCCTTGTATTTCTTGCTCTTCCTTTCCCCTTTTGCTTCAGGGAACGTTTCTTTTGAATTTTGCATTGAGAAGGTCCGGTCCCTTTAAGGTCTCAGGTGACGTAATGGCTAGCCCCAGGAGCTCGCCCTCCCCTCGGCATAGTTCTAAGCCCCGCCCACCGTTCCCTGTTTTCAGCCAATTAGCGCGTTTTGTCCGGTTTCCGGGGATTGGGAACTTGGCCTCGTAACTAGGCAACTGCAGATCCACCCGCTGTGGTGTGGTTATTCCGTTGAGTTTGGGGTGGCTTGGTTCTCCACAACGGTCACTAACTGTGGTGACCAAGTGCCCCCACCCCCTTTGCCATAACAGCGGTACACAACGCTTAGCCCTCTTCCAAAACAGTCATTCCCTCTTAGGGCCAAGACCCTCTCCAGAACCACTTCTGCTTGAGCGGAGCCAGGGTTTGCTACACTGCTCTAAAGAAAACTGGGTGGGGTGGTTAGAGGCTGCGCGTCAGACTGTGTCCAGAAGAGACAGGATAATGGGGCTAAGCGGGGTGGAAGAGTTAGAAGACAAGAGTGGAGCAGGAGTTAGAGGTGGAAAGGGAGGAGAGGTGAGGGATCAGGAGAAAAACTCCTGATCCTTAGACGAGGATCTCAGTAGGAATCTCTGCCTCTCTGTTACATCCTCACAGTCTCCAACTTTCCAGATCAGCTGAGAGGGGGAGATGGGGAGAACTGAGGAGAGTCGGGGAAGCAGGGAGACCCAGCTGCTGGAAGAGAGTTGGGGTTACTCTGAAGGGCACTCCTGAAGGGAAGGTGAAGAGAGAAGAGGCACCCTGGGCCGCAAGTGTGAAGTGGAGGCTGGGAGTCACAGTGAGACAGTGGTCTCAGGGGTGTGAAAAGAAACATATAGTTGGGAAGAGGGCAAGGGTAACAGGGGTGATGGGAAGGGTACTCGGGAACTGACAGAGCTGAGGGTTGGTCGATGTTGAGGAGACCTTCTTTCTCAAGGACCGAGCTTGATTGTCTCCAGAGCCTTCAGCAGCAAAGATGTCAGATGACGAGGATCTGGAAGAAGATTTTGAGCCGGATGAGGATGATTTTGAAAAAGAAGATGATAGAGATACAGAGGAGTGGGAGGACTCCAGGAAAGACACTGAAGAATTCTCTGAGGAAGTGAGCACCTGGGAAGGGAGCGGTGCTAGGGCTAAAGGATGGAGCAGGACTGGCCAGGGGTGCTGACTCTGCTTCCTTCTGCAGTGGGTACACAACCCCCTTAAGGAGGACATGATGAAGGAGGGGCTTTCTTTGCTCTGTAAGACCGGCAATGGACTGGCTCATGCTTTTGTCAAGCTGGAGGTAAAAGACAGGTGCGTTCCTGGCCAGGTATGGTGGCTCGTGCCTGTAAGCTTTAGCCTGTGAAGCAGCTGGGGTTAGGGATCATGGTTCGAGTCCTGCCTGGGGCCTGTAGCGAGACCTAGTTCCAAAAAAATAGCTGGGCGTGGTGGTGTGCACCTGTAATCCCAGCTACCTGGGAAGCTGAGGTTGGGGGTCGCTTGGGTCCGTGGTACCCCGGGCAACATGAGCCTTCAGTTCCATGGGTAAAAACAGCGAGACCTAGTCTCAAAAAAGAAAAAAAAAAAAAGACAGGTGCATTCCTGGGGAACCAGATGAGGAGTGTGAGATTGTAGAGCCCAGTCTCCTTTCTCACCGTCATTCCTGGTTGTTTTTGCTGAGAGTTTGGATCATTCTCATCCTAGGTTATTGGAACAAGAAAGGATAGAATTTATTTCTCAGGGACTTTGCAAGGCCCTGTGTTGGAGCTGATCTGGAAAATTGGAGACTCTGAGGACATGGCAGAGAGGCAGACGGAGCACCCTCAGTCCTCTCTCAGAGTGTCAGTTCCCATCTCACTGACAAAAGGCCTCTGTTCACCATTCAGGAAGCACCTGCCTTCTTTTCCTCTCCCCACCCCTCTCATCTGTTGTCCACTGTTCTCCCCATTAGAAGCCACCCCCACGTTGCTCTCTGCTTGAGTACCTCTGCCAGTCCTTGCTGAATTTAACTCAAACCCTGGTGGCTGCATTTCCCAGAGAGCTGACGGACATCTCCTTGCTGTGTACCTACATCCATCTGCGCTACGTTGATGTTTCTGAGAACCACCTGACAGACTTGTCCCCGCTCAACCACCTCACCCACCTGCTCTGGCTCAAAGCGGACGGCAACCAGCTCAAGAGCGCACGGCTAAATGAGCTGCCCTACCTGCAGATTGCCAGCTTTGCCTTTAACCACATTACTGACACTGAGGGCATCTCTCATCCTCGTCTGTGCAGTCTGGATCTCAAAGGTGGGTCCCTCTGAGAGGTGTCACAAGCTTTTGTTCTTCCTAGCCCAGGGCTAACAGAAATGGACAGTGTGGTCCTTGGCTGTACCACACAGCAGTCCTCATTCATTTCTTCATTCATTTGCTCACTCACTTAGACTCATTATAATAGTACTATGCGCTGGAGATATAGCAGCGAACATAAGAGAATAGAAAATTCCTATGCTCATATAGCTTCCATTCTAGGAAGCTATATGGGGAGACATAACTAACAACACAATAAGTAAGTAAATGCATGTATGTAGTATGTTACAAGTAAATTTGCAGTGGAAAAAAACAGGGTGAAGGAAATGCAGTGGACACAGCTGGTAATTCAAACAGGTTGGTGAGGATAAGTATCATTGAGAAGCTGATATCTGAGCAAAGACTTGAAGGAGAAGAAGTCAGCCGTGTAGCATGCTGGGCAGGCTTCATTCACTACTCAAAGTCTTCACTGGACATCAGACCTACCTGGCATTCCCTGGCATTGGGAAGGGAGGGGTGCTAGGGCTAAAGGATGGAGCAGGAACTGGCCAGGGGTGGTGACTTTGCTTCCTTACAGGGAGAGAATGATGCTGAAGCTCCTAACACTCAAGCTCTAGTATTGAACGTCCAGAATGAGCTTTTGCAATCTCAATATCTTTCTTTTTCTCAGGAAACCGTATCCACATAGTGACAGGTATGGATCCCCAGAAGCTGAGGTGCCTGCATACCCTGGAGCTTCGGGGGAATCAGCTGAGCAGCACCCTGGGAATCAATCTACCTAAGCTGAAGAACCTCTTCTTGGTAGATCACTGGGTCAGAGGTGGCATAGCCCTGAGGGCTGGGGGCCTTCTAGTAGATTCAGCAACTAACTTCATCATCATGATAAATTGATATTATTTATTGACCCCTTACTTGGTGCCAGATGTTGGGGGGACAAAATTAAAACAGACAGGGTGCTTACCACCTGGCAGGGCTGATAAGACATAATGTGTGGGTGAAACAGAGGCCACTGCTTTGCTGTAGGGAGCCATATGAGGTGCCAGTGGGTTGAGGAAGCCACTTGACTGGTTACTCTTTCAGACACCTGAGCATCTTCATTCCAGGATGGTGCTAACCTCTCTCCTCACTGGGGGTTCCTGGGCCCAGGGTTGAATCATCACCACCTCAATCAGAGGTGGCCTTGGTGGGGTTGCTGGGACCCTTTCTTGGGGATGGAGTTTCCCCTGACCTCCTTACTCTATAACCCTTTCTACCCACCTCCACTCCCCTCTGCATTCCTGTCTACCTCTGAGGTTTCTTCTTTTGCTACATCTCTGACTTTTCTTCTTTCCCTGGCCCCATTTTCATCTCCCAATCTATCTATTCGATCCTCGGGTCTAGGCCCAGAACCTGCTGAAGAAGGTGGAAGGCTTGGAGAACCTAAGCAATCTCACAACCCTGCATCTTCGAGACAACCAGATTGAAACTCTGAGTGGCTTCTCCAAGGAAATGAAATCACTCCAGTACCTCAACTTGAGGTACACACCCCTCTAAGCCCCATCTTGCCCCAGCCCTGACTAGAGACAGCTTTAATCCTGTGTTCTGGCTCCAATCTTTCATTCCTAACTCACTCCTGATTCTCACTACATCCTCCATCGTGATGCTCACTGTTTCTCTCCTGACTTCCTCATGCTTTCAGTCCTAATCACAACACCTTTACACCTGACCCCTGAACCTTTAGGCACTCACCCCACTCTTATGGAGAATGTGCTAGGTGCCAGGCCTTGTGCTGTGTTTTCTATGAGAAACTTCTATGAGAAGCAAAAATGGCCCCTATGCTCACCAGTAAACCACCAACACCTTTATGGTTCGAGGGACTCAATCTGGATCAATACCTTTTCTTGGTTCTATTCTATGTGGTTCCCATGCCCTTCTCCTGGGTCCCCTTCCTATTTTCTGACTGTCTTCTCCTGCCCTATGAATCCCACTTATAAGGGACAACCCCGTTCAACACAAGATGTGCTCGGTTTTCATAAGAGAAGGATATTTAAAAGAATATCAAGATGGTAAGGTGCTGGATCAGGGTAGGATTTTCCTTTAGCAACTCTGATCCGATGGAGGATTTGATGTGTTTTGCTTTAAGCCAAGATGTAAGGAAACTGCCTCCTTAGTCCACAGGGGAAAAACCCTTGAGACTGCAGTGGAAAGATAATCCCCAAGCAGGGAGAAGTGGTTGTATCTTGAAGTTCTCATTCCTGCCCCTGATTCCAGGGGCAAGTTTTTGCTCATTTTTTCTGCCACATTGGTCTAGTAGAGGGGAGAGCTATTTTCCTGTTAATGATCTAGAGGGGCACAATGAGCCCTCCTCAGTGACTGTTAACTGGGGATGTAACTGGAATGAGAGGGGTGTCTCAGTGATCGGGAGATGCCTCTGGGATCACAGATGCCAACATCCACAGTGCACAGGACAGTTTAGCATGAAGTTCATGTGTCTCCTGGTGAGAAACACCGTGTAAGTTTCAGTCCATCTATTGAGAGAAGTCTGAAATGTTTAAACCTGACTTCATCAAGGCTGGAGGCAAGAACATGAAAACAAAATATTGTACCATGAGTCATGTTAGGACGTGAGCTTGCTCTTGAGGTAGGAAACCAAACCATCCCTAGCTGTAGGTTCCCTCCTATGGGGGCATCTACCCCTCTAAAGTTACATCCCATTCCTGCTCACTGGTCTGAGTTCTAAGTCCTAAATTCTGATTAGGTATAGTTGACACTGGAACACACTCTCCTTGCAAGGGTGACTCCTCCCTACCCCTCACCAACTATAAGACAGGGTTGTGATGTAACTTTGCTTCTCCAAAAGAATAGAGGCCACATCATCCAACCAACGTTGTGGGGCTGAGGGTTCCTTGAAGGGCAGGAGCAGGACCACAGGAGGGTTGGACAACACTTCCACAGCCCATCTGACAATGCTTGGCAAGCCAACTTGGGCAGTGTTTCCAGGAAAATCAGAGCCCAGGAGGACATTCCCCCAGAGGCACCATTCCTGGCAGCTTGTTTCCAAAGCTCATTGTCCCCTGATGATCCCTCTGGCCTCACTGGCAGGGGCAACATGGTGGCTGACCTGGGGGAGCTGGCTAAGCTTCGGGTCCTGCCCAAGCTGCGAGCATTAGTGCTGCTAGAAAACCCGTGTACAGATGAAAACGACTACCGTCAGGAGGCCCTGGTGCAGATAGCACACCTTGAACGTCTGGACAAGGAGTTCTTTGAGGAGGAAGATCGTGCAGAGGCCGAGGAGATCCGTCAGAGGATGAAGGAGGAGCTGGAGGCGGAGGCCTACCAGGACTCAGAGACCGATCAGCCATCGGACCAACCATCAGACCAGCCATCGGAGCAGCCACTGGACCAATCATCGGACCATCCTTCAATCTAGCAGTAGTTTTTCTTATCTCCAAAGATGGTAAGGAAGTCCACAGGGGAGGCAGAAAGAGCAGACCACGGGGTTGGCAGGTCAGGGAAGAGAAGTTGCTGTAGAAGAAGGTGGGTGAGAAAGGGAAAAGGCAAAGAGAGCCCTTGGAGAGACCAGGGTTAGGAGTCAGAGGGCATTGCAGGGTGCAGAGAAAGAACCAGAAAGGTCTGGGAGGATCTGCAGAAAAAAACTCAGGAGATACTGCAGGAGGCTAGAAGACATGGGGTGGCAGAGTACCTGACATAGAGTGAACATGGTTGGAGAAGACAGATCTGAAGGGTTGAGGGGTGCAGGGGACAGGTGATCAGTGGTAGTGTGTCAAGAATGTAATTGGGCCAAGGAGAGAAGGATGGGGAGAGAGAACTGTAGGAGAACTTGGAAACTAAAAATAACAGGACACTGGGATGGGAGAAGCAAAGAGGTAGGGTGAAGTAGAGTGAGTGCCAAGAGCCCAGGGAAGTTGGCAGAGGCACCTGGACAGGCCTGGGCTCATTGGGAGAGCAGTAGGGCCCCCAGGCTTCATTTTTGCCTTCTTCCTCCAGGAGATCCAAGACATTGGCCCCCAAACATGAGATGCCAATTAGGGGGGCCACTTCATGCACACCTCTCATCCAGAGGTAAAGAATAGCTTCTCTGACCCCAGACCTGGGAATTCATCACAAGGCTCTGTGAGGGCCACTATGGCAGTGTCTGAAGGTGGGCTTGAGCTCCTCTTGGAGCTGGGGAAGGAAGCCAGTGGGGAATGGGCTTGATCCCTTGGCCGAATTGGGAGCAGAAGAGCTGCGGAGGCAGACTGGGTGTTGGGAACTCCTGGGATTTTCAATAAAGAAACATTTTCTGACACCCCTGTGTCTGACTGGGCTTGTGAGGCACAGTTTGTGGTGGGCTTCCCTAGCCAATCTGCAGTGTAAGGCTGAGTCCCATTACTTTCCAGAGGGTCGAGGCGTGGGTTGGTGCGCGTGGGGGCGCGGTCCTGGTTCGCCCCATCACGCTTCCCGAACCCTCCCCCACTGCACCCCACCCCATCCCATCGGTGCCCCCTCCACGCTCCTACGTGCACC
>PVHY01027337.1:0-16341 GCA_004024945.1 Uropsilus gracilis
TCTTCAGTCCTCCTAGTTTGTTTCTCTCTCTCTTTTTCTTTCTTTGTCCTCTCTATTTCTGTATCCTCAAGTGTGCTGATTCGTTCCTCTATTTCATCTATTCTACTGCCATGGCTTTTCTTTGCGTTTTTGAGCTCATCTATTGCAACCTTTAAATCGTGAGTCTCTTTCAATTTCAATTTTAGGGATTCATTTTCATCCTTTAGTTCGTTGATTAGAGTATGCATATTGATGCTTTCTTTTTTATATGTTTCTATTTCCTCCCTTAGTGCATTAATTGCTTCTATCATAGTGTTGTCCTTTTTTTCTAATTCTTCTCTTAATTGCTGGAGTGCATTTAACATGTTAATAGAGGAATCTTTTTCTGAGATGCAAATCATTTCTTTGGTGTTTTCTGGAGATTGTCCTTTTTTTGTTGGTGATGGATTACTTCCTGTAGGGGTTGCTTGTATGTTTAAAGTTTTTCTCCTTAATGTTTTGCTTTCGAACCTGTTTTACATATTGAGAACCCTTGGATCTTGTGTTGGTTGGCATGTTGATGGGAGTGTATTCCAGGTTGAAAGTAGATCTGTACTTTAGCTTAGTTTAGTAATTTGCATTTGCGCAGCTTGTGGAGCTGGCGCCAATGACCTTCAGCAGCTAACTAACCTGGCATGGGCAAGGTGGGCGCGTCTCTGGAGGAACCTGGAGGCGGGGCTTGGCTCCCAGGGGCAGCAGAGGTGGTGTGCGGTGAGGGGGTTGGCTCCCACGGGCAGCAGAGGTGGCGTATGGTGAGGGGGACCCTCCCAGGGGCCTGGAACCGGCGCCAATCACCTTCAGCAGCTATCTCTAAACTGTTTTTTTTTAAGGTTTTCTTTTTAGGTCTAAAAAAGAAAAAAAAGCAGAGAGAAGCTGGTAGCTTATGTTTGCACATCAATAGTAGGCAAGTACAGTAGTGAAGTGATCAAAGTTAAATTAAAGGTTAAAGGTAAACAGCCAGTTTGTAGCCTGCTTCCTAAAAAGAGAAGCAGGTATAGGTGTGTCTACTTAAGTTAAAGACAACTGTTTATATAAACTGTTTAGGGCCTGCTTCAAGTAAAGAGAAGCAGGCAAATAGGTGTAGCTAGTTAAAGGTAAATGCCAATGTAACTGCTTGTAGCCTGCTTATTAAAAAAAGCAGTTCTGTATGTGTTTGAAAGTCAAAAAGTCCTCCTGTTTCAATAGGCTTGTCTAAACAATGAAACAAAGTATGACTTTACAGGTTCTCCAGGGGAGTATACATCCCACTAGGCATGATGTCAAGATCTAGTCAACATAAGTTCCATTTGCAAGGCAAAACTCAGAGACATACAGAACATGTTTTACCAACTACATCCAAAACTTTTTATCCTATCTGAATAGTACACTGTCCCCTGGAGGGATAAGAACAAGTCATTAGCATAAGGATAAACATTATTGTCTTTTTGTTTTTTAGAATTAAAAATCTTTTTACTCTCTTGAAATTGATCTCTTTTTTTTCTTTTTTTGGTGCCTTTTCTACTTTAGTATGGTGGATTTAAGGCTTGATTCCAGCAAGCTTGAATGCTATTGGGGTCACCAGGTGTAGTTCCCACAGGCTAACTTGGCTAACTGAGTTTTGGTGTTTTTGTTTTTCAGGTTTTTAGTAGAATATAATAATTCAGTTTGAATGAATGTACAGGAACTCTAAAGAGCAGAACTTTAACAAATGTATTGAAATCGGGTGCAAAAGGGCAGAAGCCTCTAATGAACAAGCCATATTCAAAATGCTACCTGTGCACCATCCACTCCTAACAATTGCCGGTCAAATGTAGTTCAACAACAGGGTTTGCTAGCAAGGGAATATAACAGGGAAAGCAAAAAAAGTCCTCAACGCCACAAGTGGCAATTATCTTACCCCCAGCAACCATTTTAGTTTTAAAAGTTCCAAAGACACATGTCCATGATAGCGCTCTTTTGCCCCTCCAAACCTGAAAGGCAGGCATTTTGCAAAATCCAGTCTTTCTCCAACATTTTCTCTTTGCCTCCTCTCTCTCTAGCATTCTGAGCTGCTCCACTTCTACAAGGCTCTTCAATTTTTTTTCAGTTGCTGATGCACAAATTAGTTTTCCAAATTTCTGGCCATTTCCAGGTACCAGTTTACTATGCCACCTTGTTGCAGTGCCAGACTCTTCACACCAGCTACTTTTCTGCTGGCCACCATGGCTCCTTGCCACCACCAGCTTGCTCTTCCAGGGGGCTTCTGCCCAGCCTGGTCATTGGCGCTACTCTTTACCAGCCTGCCATTTAATTGTCTCTCTTCCCCAAGTCTCTCCTTCCTGTCTCTGATCCTTTCCTTTTTAGCTCTCTCTCTCTTTGTTTTTAGAAAAAAATCAAAGACTCTAAATTTCTTCTACACACCCTGTAAGTGATAGATTTCCTCTTTCCCACCTGAGATTTGCCACAAAGCAAAAGTCCCCTTATCCTGTGTAAGCCATTAAAAAAAACTGTTTTTGTTTTCTTTCTTTTTTCTTTTTTTTAAGGCACAGCTAATGGCATCAATACCTGAACTTCAATACTGCCCATATTGGAGTTCTGGCTTGAGTCTGAATTTACTCTGCAATGGTTGTCGTAGATTATTTTACAAGGTCTTAAACTAAACCTGTTTCAGGAGCTAACCTCAGCCTCAACAGAGCAGTAGGCAATTCTTGATTCCAGCATGGGTGTGCTTCCTGATGTGACTGGGCAATAAAGTAGTTTTCCTCTTCTATTTCTATCATGGAAGCACTTGTTATATCCAGCGCAAATCTTCTCGGTGGGTATTGCCCTACTGGGGTTGTGCAGCACTCACAGTAAAATGAGTACTTTGTTATATTAAGATGGGAATACCATTTTAAACCTCTTTTTAATTAATTAATTTTTTCTTCATCATCCACCCAGAAAAAACAGAAGCAGGGCTTTCATTTGGCAGTGCTGGGATTGCGGGCTGCAACTCTGTCCTCTTGGTAGCATCTGTCTTTTTTAAACCCATTTTTTTTTAAAAAATATTAATGGATATCTTTTTAAAACCAAATCTTGATGTGCAGCGCCATAAAGGTCTAAAGATAAGTTACTAAGTACTAGGGCACAAGGGTCAGCACAGATAGTGCACTCTGGGAGACAGGGGAGAAAGGGCAGTAAATCTCAGAAGGGCTAACCAAAACTTTTTTTCTGAAGATATGGACAGTAACACTTAGGAAGGGTAGCACAGAAACAGCAAAACTTAAGAGACTAACAAGATGCCAAACCCAAGGCAAAAAAGTAGAGAAACTCTGAGATAAGAGCTGTGAATCCAAACACAACTGCCCTGGGAGTGCAGAATGTGAGAACCAGGAGGGAAAACCAATCACAAAGAGTTTTAGAACAGTAAAAATATTTGAATGCCCCTAAACACATTTTCAAATGGCTACTTTACCATCCCTGGCACAGTGCCTGCTTGTTGTTGTTGTTGTTTATTTATTTAAAGAGACTGCAAACTTTTCAAAGTTTTACAATATAAAATTAATTGTAAAGCAATGAGATAGGTTGGAGTGACATTAAGGTAATTTCCTCAGACCCCAGTACATGTATATGCCAAATAATATCACAGTACTGTAGCAATGTGTTTATGGGGTCATAAACATAATTTAAACCAGTTTGCAAGAATACATCCCCAGAGTGATACCAGGATGGGGGCAATATCACCCCCCCAATTTAATCAGAGCTCTAAACAAACCAAACAAGACCAAAAAACCCAGACATAGCTCTGAGACAGACCAGATCAAACAAGGCTTCTTAAATCATAGGTCACACTTGCCAAACCTGAAAGCCAAAACTGAAGTAAACAACAAGAATCCCTAAAGCAGAGGCCAAAAGACCAAAAACCTGGGGAGCAGAACAAAAGTGTAATGATGAAATTTAATGGGTGAGAGTAACAGGAGGTGCTGGAATCAACATGGATGAGTCCCCAGGTGAAATCACCTGGCAGCAGGGAGGGTGTCATCCTGACCAGAGCCCAGTCCCCTGCCCTGCCTCACCAAAGACCAATTAAAACAGAGGCAGGAATTAAATAATGTACACTGCTATCATACAGCTGGCAACCTGGAAGGAATAGGGTTAACAATTTAAGGAAACAACCTTAATCTTATTTTCCAGATGGCTTTTTTCCTGGAACAACTTAGAATGACCAGAAATACAGTTAAACGGAGCATCCAGAAGTGATATTTTCTGTCCCGTGTTGCTGGAATTAAAAATCAAACACAAAACAACAAAGGACAAAACCTAAAACAGGACAAATACAGCAAATAAGACAGCCAAAATGAAAACAGAAGCAGGAAACAATCTAAATCTAACCTTTTGTATTGGGACACCCCAATACATCCAAGGGCTGCCACAGACTTCTCTCAGCACCCTGCGCTCTGGCAATCACAGCTGCCTCCAGAGTTCCCAGAAGAGGGCTCAGCAAAAAAAGGATGTTTTAACAAAACCTAAAATGCAGTCTGCAACTTACTCACCCTGAACCTAAAATCAGGTGCTTATATGTGCGGGGACACTCTTTCAGATCACCTTGAAGTTTTGGTGAGTTCTTCGTACCAGAGGGAGGGAGAGGGAAAAGAAAGTTCCAAGATCACAGATACCAGGAAAGGGGACAGTGATTGGGATGGGCAACACTCTGATGTTCACCGGGCCTTACCCCCAAAAGAGTATTAAAAATTCCTTAGCGTGGGAGACCCAGTAAAAATCCCTGGGACGGTTTTGTCTCTCAGAGACAAATCTCCATGAGCCTTTACAGAATTTAAGGAACCAAGGGTCAGACCCCCATAGCTGAAGCCTTGGGGCCAAAACACTTACTGTCATAGGCGTGCACACACACACACACACAAACACACACATGCCATGGACCGGCCGGGCAAGGGCACAGGCCACGGAAGACCAGAGTTTGTTGGGAAGGAAAGACACAGGGCTGGCGGTTGGCGAACAGACACACACACTCAGTGAGCAGTGGATCTGCTGATTTAGTCGAGATTTCAGTCAGCATTTATAGTGTTTAAAAGAATTACTTCAACATTCCATGAGGAGAAACATTTCATGAGTATGTGAGGGCAATATCTCAACGGAAGACAAATCAATATCTCAACGGAAATTAGATTATCATAGATGCTACAAAACATTCCTAAGCAATCATCTTTTGGGAATCATGACAGCTAAGTTGGTTACAGGTCAACAAGATTATCCCTTGACTGCAAATCTTATCTAGTTTATCAAGTTTTCCTTGCCTTGAGCTCATTGCTGAGACTCCTGTGATTCCTTCACAGTGAATTGCCTTTTACAATTAAAATAAAAGAATCTGATGACTGGGCCCCCAAATCTTTTTTAATAATGATGCAGTTCATGAAACAGCACTCCTATACCTGGGGTCTGGGGGAGCTATGCCTCTAGGGTCCCCTGCTATTCAGGTCAGCTCCCAATTTGGGCATCTCCCACACACACACACACCACTTTCATTCTCAAGATAGGGGGTTGTGCCGGCCACAGTAGCTGAGATGTGTGAATCTCCGTGGAACCTCCAAATGTTAGGCCCCGAATCAAACACGGCTTGGTACAAACACCCCAGACACAGGAAGATAAAGAAATAGTTTATTAGGAAAACTCAGCTGAGGGCTACTGAGTCAAGGGAGACTCAGCGCCCACACTGCTCATTTGCAGGTCTTTTTATATCATTTTGTGAAGCTCAGATTACACATTTGCATCCTTATTCCAAAACCAGGCAGAGGTAAAACACGGTAGACATATTTAGACACATACATTAAATTTACGAGCACATGTGCTGGTTATCTACCAGGCAGGAGCAGCAATCCGTTTGTTTTCCTTGGGAGGAGGGAGCTGCCTGTGCCATTAGGGGAGGAGACACTGTTTACTTTTGTGGTGCTTAATGTGAGACCCAGTCCAAACTCTCTGCTACCTATCACTACTATGTCTGTCTCAGTTTGGTCAGAACCCCTTCCGTGTCTGACCAGTCATGGAGACAAACAAGTGCGGCTATTTGCAAGCCCTGTCTTAGGTTGATCACTGAGTGCTTACAATCTTACCTGTCATTGGCTAGCCAATGCTCAGAGGAGTTTAATATGATGGAATTCAGCTGCCATTGTATTTAAAGTTTGCAACAGGTTATGGATGATAAAGGGCAAAAAAAAAATCATTAGCAAAAGAAGTCATACTACAGTAATAATAGATTTTATCCATCTGAAGAAATCAGACCGATGAGGAATCATTTAGTCACCTGAGCAGCAATGTCCTGGACATCTCCATCAATATCATATGACAAATGAGGTGTATTATGCATGTCTAAAATACACCTATGCAACTCAAGCAAACCAAAGGATAAATTAGTATGTGACCATACACCAAGTGTTAGGTCCTGGATCAAACATGGCTCATCACAAACACCCCAGGCAAGGGAAGATAAGGACAACAAAGCTTATTAGGAAAGCTTAGCTGAGGGCTACCAAGTAAAGAGTCAAGGGAGATTCAGTGCACCAGTTTGGTCACCAGTTAAGTCCTTTTATATTGTCTTACAAACTATGTTACACATTTGCATTCCTATTCTAAGTCAAACAAATGTAAAATATGGGGCAACTGTTAGAGACACACTTTAAGTTTAGAACTAGGCTAACCATAAAGTTACCTATAAAAACATAAGGCTGTATGAGGGGCTACCAATTTGTTTTCTTTTGGGGAGGGAGGGAGTGTCCTTTAGGGAGGGAAATGCTTATCTCCTAAATCAAGGGAGTGCTATACCAAATTGGCTCAATTTATTGTTCAGGCCTTTAACATTCCAACACAAGAAGATGCCTTTTAACCCTATTCCAACCAACATAGATTCAGCGTAAGTAATGTTGGTAACACACACATGAGCATATTCTGCATGACACTTTATTTTTTTTTAAAGGAAAAAAATGTATTATTACTTACTTTTTTTTTATTGAGGTTGCATTGGTTTATAATACTCCAAATGATTTGGAGGAATAGATTCAAATGTATGTCACCTCCATACCACAAAGTACATCCATGATCCTTTGTCATAGGTCGTGGTACCCCCTCCCCCTTTTCCCACCCTATAATGCTATGTACCATATATATATGTTTAATTTTTATTTTTTATTGATTTGTCACAATTGTGCATTAATTGATCGTTCCTCCGCCCTCCATATCCCCCTTCTGTATGCCCCCTTCAGTCACTCCTTCTCCCATTTTTCTGCAAATTGTTGGTTGGTTAAGTTGATGTTCAGTTGTTGGTTGTTTGGCCTGTTGTTCACCTCCCCCGCCATCTTCCTCCTCCTCCTCTCTCTCTCCATGGTTCAGTCCCATTGGTTGTTTTCATTTTTTCTTATTTGTTTGTTTGTTTTTCCCTATATCCCTCATATAAGTGAGACCATCCTGTAATTCTCTTTTTCTTTTTGACTTATTTCTGCCAATATAAGTCCCTCTAGTTCCATCCAGGTTGCTGCAAATGACATGTGTTTGTCCTCCTTCGTGTATTTGTACCACATTTTTTTTAGCCAATCATCTGTTTGGGGGCATTTGGTTTCTTTCCAGTTCTTTGCAACTGTGAACAGGGCTGCAATGAACATGCGCATACATGTGTCCTTTTGAATTAATGTCTTCATGTCCTCTGCATCTGTGTTCATTAGTGAGATGGTCTGTAGTTTTCTTTCTTTGCACTATCTTTATTTGGTTTTGGAATTAGTGTGATGTTTGCTTCATAGAAGGTATTTGGTAGCTTTCCTTCTTTCTCAATTTTTTGAAAGAGTTTTAATAGTACCGGTGTTAGTTCCTCTTTGAATGTTTGGTAGAACTCATTTGTAAAACCACCAGGACCTGGTTCTTGTTTTTAGGGAGAATTTTGATGACTGCCTCAATTTCAATGCTCATGATTGACCTGTTTAAATTTTCTATTTCTTCTTTGTTCAATTTTGGAAGACTGTATTGTTCCAGGAATTTGTCCATCTCTTCCAGGTTGTTGTATTTGTTTGCATATAGATGTTCGTAGTAGTCTCTAATTATCTTTTGGATTTCTGCTGGGTCTGTTGTAATATCTCCGTTTTCGTTTATGATCCTGTTTATTTGAGTTTTCCTTCTTCTTTTCTTTGTAAGCTTTGCCAGGGGGTTGTCAATTTTATTTATTTTTTCAAAGAACCAGTTTTTGGTTTTGTTTATCTTCTCAATGGTCTTTTTGGTTTCTATTTCATTAATCTCCGCTTTTATTTTTGTTATTTCTTGTCTTCTGCTGGGTTTTGGGTTTTTTTGTTGCTCTTTTTCTAAGTCCTCACGTTGGGAGATTAGGGTATTTCTTTATGCTGTTTCAATTCTTATTGTTTGGGCCTGTATTGCTATGAACTTTCCTCGTAGTACCGCTTTTGCTGCGTCCCACGCATTTTGGAACGTTGTGTCGTCATTGTCGTTTGCTTCCATGTAGGTTTTAATTTCTTCTTTGATTTCCTCTTTTACCCAGTGATATTCCAGAAGCCTGTTGTTCAGTCTCCATGTAGTGTTTATTCTCCTTATTTTCTTATCATTGTTGATTTCTAATTTGATGCCTTTATGATCAGAGAAAATGGTTGGTATTATTTTAATCTTTGTGTGTTTGTTCAGGTTTGACTTGTGGCCTAGTATATGATCTATTTTAGAGAAAGAACCATGTGCATTTGAAAAAAAAAAGTGTACTCTTTTCCTTGGGGGTGTAGTGTCCTGTATATATCTATTAAGTCCATTTGGTCTAGCTCTTCCTTTAAAGCTTTTGTTTCTTTGTGTAGTTGCTGTTTTGTTGATTTGTCTTTTGTTGAGAGTGGCGTGTTAAAATCTCCTACCACGTATGTATTCTTATCAATATTTGATTTCAGTTCTACTAGTTGTTGTTTTATGAATTTTGGTGCTCCCTCATTAGGTGCGTATATGTTGATTACTGTTATGTCGTTTTGGTGGATTGACCCTTTAACCATTATGTAGTGACCGTCTTTATCTTTTGTCACTTTTGTTAATTTGAAGTCTGCTCTGTCTGATACAAGAATGGCAACTCCTGCTTTCTTGTGGGGGCCGTTTGCTTGTAGTGTAGTTTTCCAGCCTTGCACCTTCAGTCTATGCTCATCCTTAGCGATCAGGTGTGTTTCTTGGAGGCAGAAGAATGTTGGGTTCTGTTTTCTGATCCAGTTTGCAACTCTTCGTCTTTTGATTGCTGAGTTTAGACCATTGATGTTTAGGGTGATTATTGATATTTGCGATTCTAATGGTTTCCTGGTAGTCATTTGGGGTTTATTTTGTGTTTTTGTTTCTTGTATTTGATCTTCTTATGGTTTTGGTCTTGAGGCTTCCTGCAAAATTTCTTGGAGTGGGGGTTTAGTGGTAGCAAATTTCTGGAGACTTTGCTTGTCAGAGAAGCTTCTAATTTTTCCTTCGTAGAAGTAGGATAGCTTTGCAGGGTAGAGTATTCTTGGCTGGCACCTTTTTTCTTGGAGTTTTTTGTAGATGTGGCTCCATTCTCTCCTTGCCTAGAGTGTTTCCAGAAAAATCTGAGTTTAGTCTAATGGATTTTCCTTTGTACGTTGTCTGTTTCTTTTCTCTAGCCAGTCTCATTATTTTTTCCTTATCTTGGGTTCTAGGAAGTTTTACGATGATGTGTCTCGCTGTGGCTTTTCTTTCATTAAAGTAGTTTGGTGTCCTTTTGGCTTCCTGTATGTCTATATTTCTTTCTTTCTTCAGATTTGGGAAGTTCTCCTCTATTATTGTTTGAACAGTCTTTCAGTTCCCATAACTCTCTCCTCTCCTTCTGGGATTCCTATTGCTCTTATGTTTATTTTCTTTAAGGGATCTGACATATCTCTGAGCTTGTCTTCAGTCCTCCTAGTTTGTTTCTCTCTCTCTTTTTCTTTCTTTGTCCTCTCTATTTCTGTATCCTCAAGTGTGCTGATTCGTTCCTCTATTTCATCTATTCTACTGCCATGGCTTTTCTGTGCATTTTTGAGCTCATCTATTGCAACCTTTAAATCGTGAGTCTCTTTCAATTTCAATTTTAGGGATTCATTTTCATTCTTTAGTTCATTGATTAGGTTATACATATTGATGCTTTCTTTTTTATGTTTCTACTTCCTCCCTTAGTGCATTAAATGCTTCTATCATACTGTTGTCCTTTTTTTCTAATTCCTCCCTTAATAGTTGGAATGCATTTAACATTTTGATAGAGGAATCTTTTTCTGAGATGCAAATCATTTCTTTGATGTTTTCTGGGGATTGTCCTTTCTTTGTTGGCGATGGATTACTACCTGTAGGACTTGCTTGCATGTTTAAATTTTTTCTCCTTACTGTGTTTTGCTTTCTAACCTGTTCTACTTATTGAGTAACCACGGATCTTGTGTTGGCTGGCATTTTGATGGGAGTGTATTCCAGGTTGAAAGTAGATCTGGTGCCAATGACCTCCAGCAGCTAACTTACTTGGGCATGGACAAGGTGGGCGGGTTTCCAGAGGAGCCTGGTGGCGGGAGTTGGCTCCCAGGGGTGGCAGAGGTGGAGGCTTGGCATGGGTGTCCCTCCCAGGGGCCTGGAACCGCGCGGGTGACCTCCAGCAGCTAACTAACCTGAGCATGGACAAGGTGGGCAGGTTTCCATAGGAGCCTGGCAGCGGGGGTTGGTTCCCAGGGGTGGCGGAGGTGGCGGCTCAGCGAGGGGGTCCCTCCCAGGGGCCTGGAACTGCATGGGTGACCTCCAGCAGCTAACTAACCTGGGCATGGACAAGGTGGGCAGGTTTCCAGAGGAGCCTGGCGGTGGGGGTTGGCTCCCAGGGGTGGCAGAGGTGGCGGTTCAGCGAGGGGGTCCCTCCCAGGGGCCTTGCATGACACTTTAAATTAGTTCGGATATGCAAAGCTTGTACTTGATCTTCTAACATTAGTATGGTATCATGTGAGACTGATAAGCTAGCTTCAATTTATAATTAATGTGTTTAAAGCATTTACATAGGAAACTGTTTGCATGTCTTGTGTAAGAGCTACAGTAGATATGGTTGGTTCCTCCTAAAAGAGCAGTATTAAAGCTACAATTCGCATTGTAATAATGCCTACAGCTCTCTATGGTCTGGCTAACAAGGGCGCAATTTCTTAAGAGCTAACCAACCAGCATCATGATATCATTCATTAGTTACATTTACTGGGATTACAGCAAAAGGTAGTTGAATATCAAAGTTACTGTGTTAACCTTACTGTCATTAGCTTAAATATAAGAGGATACATTACAATCATAGTGAAACAGGACGACTGGAAGACTTTTGGACTTAAACTGTAACACATACAGGCCTGCTTCCCTCTCCAAAGCAGGCTACAAACAGGCCATTCACCTTGAACCTTTACCTTTAACCTTGAACACCTCTGCCTGCTTCTCTCTACAAAGCAGGCTCCAAACTGTTCATTGGCACTGAGCTTTAACTTAAGTAGACACACCTATGCCTGCTTCTCTCTCTACTAAACAGGCTGCAGGCAGTCATATTAACAATGCCTTTACCTTGAACTCTAAGTAGATACACTTTTGCCTGGTTCCTCCCTAGGAAGCAGGCCACAAATGGTTCATTAGCATTTACACTGATCATCTTTACCATTGATATGCAAAGCCAAGGCTGGGCACGGTGGCTCATGCCTGTAAGCTTCAGCCTATGAAGCAGCTGGGGCTAAAGATCATGGTTTGAATCTCGCCTGGGGCCTGTAGAGAGACCTAGTTCCAAAAAAATAGCTGGGTGTGGTGACGCACACAGTAATCACAGTTACCTGAGAAGCTGAGGCTGGGGATTGCTTGAGTCCATGGTACCCCGGCAATGTGAGCAAGTGGTTCCACAGGCAAAAATACATTGTCTTTCCTGAGCCTACCATAGAAGAAACCAGTTTGGCTCAATCTTTGGAGTTCCTACCCTGATGTTTAATGGTACATTTATTTCCCTTAGAAGACCAAAAACTCTTCGAGGGCTGGAAGAACTCAGCTCCCTGCCACCACCCCCAATTCTCCCCTCCCAGCACAAGACACACAGAAACCTCTGATCCAATGCAGGTCTCCTGGAAGGACAAACAGGAGGTGGGAGGATAGCAGGAATCTGACAAATCTGTCATAAAACATGTTTGCACTGGTGACTGGAGTACTTATAACTCCTCCAGAACACCCTGAGTTGACACTTCCCTATCAGGTTCAGAGTCAACATCGAAACCCCACACAACATCCAAACATCTGAAGTTGACCTGTGAGCTTGGAGTTTACCAAAAATCTGCAACCTGAATCATCTGAGACAGTTCTTGACTCCACAGCACTCAGGCAGCTAGCTGAAGATATTGGAAGTTCACCTGAAAGGCCAATATCCACAGGATTTTAAATGAAAAGAAGGATTTCTAAGAAGTGCTAGAAATCAAGAAATATAAGAGCTGGAGGTGAGATGGAATGTTATCCCATCTACTCCATCAAGTGTGCCACATAGAAAGACTTCACCTATAAACATGAAAGTACAGAAAAGTCACAATACGATATAAACTGCTCCTTAGGATTCTCTTGGATTCAGGAGCGTTCTCGCTGAAAACGCTGGCAGTTTGCCTGAAAGGACGAAATCCACAGGATGTTGAATGGAAACAAGGGTTAATAAGAGAGCTAGAAATCATGAAACTTTAGAGCTGGAGAGGAGATGGACTGCTATCCTATTCTACTCCAAGAGGTGTGTAACATAGAGAGATTTCATCTCTAAATACCAAAGTACAGAGAAGTTACTGTAATATATAAACAGCTCCTTTGGGGTATGTTTGGAATCAGGATCATTCTCCATAAAAAAGCAAGTTGTTTGCCTGAGGCTGAAATCTGCAGGTATTTGAATGAAACAAGTGCTAATAAGAAGTGCTAAAAATCATGACTTAAGAGCTGGAGGTGAGAGAGATATATATCCTATTCTACTCAATGAAGTGAACAACATAGAGAGATTTCATCTCTAAACATCAAAGTACAGAAAAGTTAAGTAAGATAAAAATAGCTCCTTTGGAGTCTGTTTGGATTAAGGTTTGTTCTGGCTGAAAATTCACTGTGATTCACTTCAGAAGGTTTCTCACTGAAAAAACTGAGTGTTGGCCTGAAAGGCCTAAATCAGCAGGAATTTGAATGTAAAGGGGGTTAATAACAAGTTGAGAATTCATGACTTAAGATCAGTGGGATATATGGACTTATTTCTTTTCTACCCCATGAAGTGTAAAACATATATTTCATCTATGATCTTCAAATTACAGAGAAAAAAGAAGGATTTATACTGCACCCTTCGGAGTTGATTGAATTCAGTTGGATTCTCACTGAAAACACTGCCTGTTTGCCTGAAAGGCATAAGTCTCAGGAAATTGAATAAAAAAAGTTTTAATAACAAGTGGGAGAAATCAGGATAAATCTGTGGGTGTTATGAACTTATATCCTTTTCTACTCCATGAAGAGTGAAACATAGAGAGTTTTCATCTATGATCATCAAAGCACAAAGAAGTCACAGAAAGATATATACTTCACCCTTTGGAGCCTGATTGAATTAAGGAGGTTTCTCACTGAAAAGACAGCCAGTTTGCCAGAAAATCCTAAATCAGCAGGAGTTTGAATGAAAAATGGTGAATAACAAGTGGCAGAAATCATGACATAAGATCTGTGGGTGATATGGACTTATATTCTTTACAACCCCATGTAGTGTAAAACACAGAGAGTTTTCATCTCTTATCATCAAAGTAAAGAGAAGTCACTGAAAGATATATACTGCACCCTGTATGTCTAATTGATTTCAGGAGGTTTCTCACAGAAAAAAATGCCAGTTTTTCTGATAATCCTAAATCATCAGGAATTTGAATGAAAAAAGGGTTAATAGCAAGTGGGAGAAATCATGACTTAAGAGCTGTGGGTGATATGGACAGTTATTTTTTTCTACACCATGAAGTGTAAAACAGAGAGATTTCATCTATGATCATCAAAATATAGGGAAGTCACAGAAAAATATTTACTGCACCTTTGGATTATGGTTGAATTCAGGAGGTTTTTTTGCTGAAAACACGGCCAGTTGGCCTGAAGGGTTAAAATCAACAGGAATTTGAGTGAAAAAGCCTTAATAACAAGTACAAGAAATCATGACTTAAGCGCCTGAGGTGAAATGGACTTATATCCTATGAAATTCGATGAAGTGTACAACATAGGAAATCATCCCTCTACATCTAAGTAGAAAAAAATTAAGTAAGATATTAAAAGCTCCTTTGTAGTCACTTTCAATTCAGGAGCATTCTGGCTGAAAATGCTGGAAGTTCACGCTCAAGGCAGACCCATGCAAGAATTTGAATGAAACGATGGTCAATAACAAGTGCTGGAATTCATGATATCAAAGCTTAGGTGACTTATATCCTATTCTACTCCATGAAGTTTAATACTTAAAGATTTCATCTATAAACATCAAAGTACAGAGAAGTTACAATAAATATGTATGCCAATTTGGAGTCACACTGAATTCAGGAGGTTCTAGCTGAAAACAATGCCAGTTGGCCTGAAAGATAAATCCACAGGAATAACAAGGAAAATAGGGAAACAATTGCTATAAATCATGTCTTAAGACCTGTGGGTGCGATGTATATATCCAATTCTATTCCGTGAAGTGTACAATATAGAGCGATTTCATCTCTAATCATCAAAGGTACAGAGAAGTTACAGTAATATATAAAATTCTCCTTTGGATTCTGATTGGAATCAGGAGCATTCTCGGTGAAAACACTGGCAATTTGCCTTAAAAGCCAAATTCTGCAGGAATTTGAATGAGACAGGGGTTAATAACAAGAGCCAGAACACTTCACTTAATAGCTGGAGGTGATATGCTCTTGTAAGATATTCTACTCCATGAAGTGTAAAACATAGAGAAACTTCATCTATTAGCAACAAAGTACAGGGAAGATCAAGAAAGATATACAACCACACTTTGGAGTCAGACTGAATTTAGGATGTTCTCACTGAAACACTGCCTGTTGGCCTGAAACGCCTAAATCAGAGGTATTTGATGAAAAAAAAGGGTTAATAACAAGTGCAAAAAATCATGATTTAAGATCTGTGGTTGACATTGACTTATATCCTTTTCTACTCCATGAAGTATAATACTTAGAGAGTTCATCTATAAACATCAAAGTACAGAGAAGTTACAGAAAGATATAAAGTGCACCCTTTGGAGTCGGACGGAATCAAGAAGGTTCTTGCTGAATGCAATGCCAGTTGGCCTGAAAGACCAAAATTCCACAGGAATTGCAGTGAAAAAAGGGATAACTACAAGTGCTATATCATGTCTTAAGACCTGGGAGTGCGATGGAGTTATATCCAATTCTACTCCCTAAAGCGAACAGTATAGAGAGATTTCATCTTAATCATCAAATGTACAGAAAAGTTACAGAAAGATACATACTTCTCCTTTCGAATCTGTTCGGTATCAGGAGCGTTTTTGCCAAACGCTGTCAATGCTTGAATAGCCAAAATCTGCAGGAATTTGAATGAAACAAGTGTTAATAACAAGTGCCAGAACTCTTGACTTAATAGCTGGAGGCAATATGGAATTGTATGCTATTCCACGCCATGAAGTGTAAAACATAGATAGATTTCATCTATAAATATCAAAGCACAGGGAAGTTACAGAAAGATACATATGCACCCTTTAGAGTTGGACTGAATTCAGGAAGTTATCACTGAAAGTAATGTCAGTAGGCCTGAATGACCGAAATTTGCTGGAATTGCAATGAAAAAAGTGATAAAAACATGAGCTATAATTCATGTCTTAACACCTGGGTGTGCGATGAACTTATATCTAATTCTACTTTATGAAATGTACAATAGAGAGAGATTTATCTCTTTATTCAAATGTACAGAGTAGTTACAGTAAGATAGAAACTGCTCCTTGGAATCTGTTTGTAATCAGGAGCATTCTCTCTGAAAACGCTGGCATTTCTCCTTAAAGGCCGGAATTCAGGAATTAGAATGAAACAAGGGTTAATAGCGAGTGCCAGAACTCTTGACTTAATAGCGGGAGGTGATATGGACTTATGTGCTATTCCATTCCATGAAGAGTAAAATGTAGAGAGATTTCATCTATAATTATCAAAGTACAGGGAAGTTCCAGAAAGATATACTGCACCCTTTGGAGTCTAATTGAATTCAGGAGGTTTTTCAATGAAAACATTGCCTGTTGGCCTGAAAGGCCTAAATCAGCAATAATTTGAAAGAACAATGCGTTAATAACAAGTGCTGGAAATCATGACTTAAGACTGTGGGTGATCTGAACTTATATGTTTTTCT
>PVHY01027338.1:0-16332 GCA_004024945.1 Uropsilus gracilis
AATATTTCTAGCAAGAGCATTGCTATTTATGTCACCACCTTATAACATCTCAAAAATTGGCAAAAATTCCTTTGTATTATCTAATACCCAATTCATATTCTAATTTTCTAATTGCCTAAAAATATCATCTTGTATTTGGTGGTTAAATCTACTAAGATTTTTTTTTACTGGGGGAGGGAGAACCAGTTGGAGTGGCCAGGGAGGGGAGGTGGTAGGTGACCACCAGGGATTACAATGATGTTAAATATATGTATATAAATAAATAAACTATTTTTAAAAATATAAAAATATTTTAAAAAATAGATCATGCTTTTGAAATCATGAACAAAGCAAGGTAACGATCAAGGCTACTGTTTAACATTTTTTCTGGAGATAGCAACCTAAACAATTAGAAAAAAATAGACTAGATAAGAAAATTAAAAGATGAAAGTATATGCATCATTTTTAGATATCTCAAGTTAAGATAAACAATTGAAAAATTATTACAGCTAATAATAAAACAATTTAGTAAGATAACTGTATAAAATTAATATACATAAATCAATATGACAGCAACCAGATAAAATAGGAAAATATCTAATTTACTCTAGCACTACAAATATGAAATATTCAGGAATAAATTTAACACAGAAGATAAACTTTCTATAATAAGCACTTAAAACATTCATATTATATAATTATCAACCAAAAATCCAGTACTGATATTTACATTTTAGTTTGTGTATTACATTCATCACTCCTTATATTATAAATATTCTAGCAATTTATTGGCTATGCATTCATAGGAAAAGTAAAGTTCAATTTTAACATAAGCAAGCATGCTTTCATATAGTGACTGGCAGATAATATGAATAGAAAAAGATGCAGGGGCCAGATGCAGGAACCATTATTTCATATGTAGGAGAATCAGAATTACAATCCTGTCTTATTTTCACTCTTTCTAAATTAGTACTCACATAGTAAGCTATGTGACCTCCCATAGGAAGCCCCATCGCTGGCTTAGAAAACTCATGCTAAGGACAATGTGTCTTTGCCCTTGCTACTTTAACACAAAATTCCATTTGCAATTACTTTGTTCAAATGTTCCTTTTTAAAATCTATATTTAAATAAATGATTGTTATCTTCATCCCCCGCCTTTCAAATGATTTCCATCTTCTGAATGATGAGTTCAATAGGCTCATGCTATTTTCCTGGTAGAGAAAAGAGATCATACAACTACTTTTGTATCAACATTTCTGTTCCTAAATATGCATTGAAATTTGGTATTTATTATCTTGATTCTTACATGGGAAAATATATGAAAGACACAAAAATAAGCTTCTACCATATCTGACTCTGCTGGGATATATGATGTTGGGTTTCTGAACCACTTTTATATGATCTCAAGGTAGGTGTGATGTTCCACTAGATAGTAATCCTCTTCAATAAAGCAAGCTCTGGACCTTAGCAATGTCATTAACTCCCAAATCAATAAGTAAATTCATAAGGACTACTGGAACAAAAATTGTGAAGATAATAAGTTTTGCAAAGGAGAGAGCTATATATAACAAATCAGTTCTCAGAAACAGTTCCAGGAAGGTATCACAATAATTGATATTTCCTAGTATCATGCTGAATGTCTATATCACAGAAAGCAAAGGAAACCTAAAAGAATCCTGTAAATTCAGAAGCATGTAAAAGTTAAGCCCAAAAGTGAAAAAAAAAAATACAAAGGTGGATCTCAACTAAGTTTTCACAATTACCTCCAACATAACAATAAAATTTTTATAACTATCAAATCTCTAAAGACACAATAAGAAGTGTATCCAATAGAAATATACATGAATTATTCCACATCAGCGCTGCTCTTGAACTAATAAGGCAATGAATAAGGGTTACAAAAAAATAAGCTGTGTGTAAGGATAACTCATTCAAATGTATTGTTAATAACCAAAAAATTTGGATCACTCCATTCCAATGTCCAAATATACTTGATAAAAAAAACTAAAACCATACACATTTTCACAAGATATGAATTCCTGGTGTCTAATATTTCTGAATGGCCACTAATTTCGTTAATGGTTCCTGCTTAACTTGAAAACCTGGCTTTATACTGACAACAAAGAAAGTCACAGGTAATTAGGCTAAGACATTAAGTTCTAGGTTCATTAAAATGGGCAAGTAAGTAACTATTCTTTACACACAAATGGTTGAGAAGTTCTATGCAGTTAGGTTCTGCTAAACATTGAGGTTAAGAGGTTCATATGTAAAATCATACAGCGATGTAACTTTTTGGTGAACTCTAATGAACTCTGAAGAAAAATGAAATTTCACTGTATGTAACAGCCTTAGCAGGTCTTGTGTTCTGTAGAGGGCACCATACATAAATCTAAAAGTACTTTCACACATTCAGGGAGATATTCTATCATTTCAGGACCAGACATTTATTTCTTGGAGATAAATGACTGAAAAGCTTAAAACATTCTTGTCACCTTCTGTTCCTGAAGGTTATAAGAACCACCTCCATCTTATTATTATGTTTTGAAAAAAAAAGTGCTTTTTTTCCCAGAAGTTGAACCACTTTATCATGTCAATTTTTGCTACCAGATGGATAAAAGTCATTCCACAAAGGTTTCAAAACCTACAAGTCAGCTTATATTGTTTTTTAAATAGAAATACTAAATATCATATTCAATTGATCTTAAATTAATGTGCAAATTCTATTTCTTAAAAATATACTTGTTACCATATATATTGTTTTACAAAGACTGTTAGAGTTACTATCAAAAATTATTGAAAAAATTCTTAAAAAGGGGAGTAATGAAAAAGGACTAATTCTGTCAAATAATAAAAAACAAACTAATGGAACTGATGTATAAGCAATATAAACTCAAATAGAAAATCCAGAGATGAATACAGATATATAAAAGAATATAACAGAAGTGCTATTTCAAATCAATATAAATAATTATTTTATAATTTCAGCACATAGTTACATGAAAGAATAGTAAATCTAATCCATAGCATACTAAAATAATTACAAATATAACAAAGCCTTAGCTATTAGAAAAGAAGCATAATAAAATTATCAACTTCAAGAAACATTTTGTAAAAATCACTCAAAAAACTCAAGAGAAAATTAATAAACTCAAACACAAAAATTTCATCATGTTGAAATATCCACTAGAAAGGTTAAAAAAGGAGGGAAACTGCCACATGTATAAAGAAAAAAAGGGTTAAATTCCTTATTATACTAAGATAAATGAAAAAACCATTGCCCAGTAGGAAAAATGTGCACAAGATAAGGATAAAACATACGCAGAAAACTAGTTACCTCTTAACTTATGTGTAACGATAACAACACTAGGTTGCTGTAATATTCCTAATGAACATAGATGTAAAAATTCTCAATAGAATCTTAACAAACCAAATCAACAATATGCCAAGGGCTCACACACCATGACCAAGTAGGATTTATTCCAGGGACACGAGGATGGTTCAGTATTGACAGACTCCCACCACTGACCTCAAACTCTCTTCTGGCAATCCCTTTTCCAATCTTCTGCAGTATCTCAAGTAATTTTGTACCTTTCCAGTTCATTTTCTAACAGTAGGAGGTTTCTTTTGCAATTCCTAGTCCACATCTTTCTCAGTCAATTTGCAATTTCTTGCCCATCCAGAAGCAGGCACAGAAGATGATTCAGTCAATATCATCCTTGAAGAGTGCTCTGTAATTTAGGTGCCTCTGTGGTGCAGAATCACAACCATGATTTTTCTCTTTGGGGGTACTTCTTGGCTTTTTGGAGCCATGTTGAGCTTTGACATGTCTTATGTCCTCTCTGTCTAATGTCCCCCACCTGTTGGTTAGTGGCAGCTTCCAACAGTATTCTCCGTATCTTCTTTCTGCTAGGTCCTCTCCATTCAGGCAGCACTTTGGTCAGGGTCCAATACCACCACTATCCATTCCTCCTACAGACATTCACTCCTCCAGTCTACCAGATTTTGATTATCATGTCTTGGTTCAGGAAGCATACTCCCCTTCTTGCTTTCCAACAGGGGAACTTCAGCCAGTTCATGACTTCAGAAGTTTTCAGATGCCAATGTTCAGATGCCAGACACCAGTGCTATTCCCATACACTAAGTGGGACACTATCAGGTATGCCCTGGAAATGTATCATATTCCCTTCTCCTGATACTACCTCTGATGTCCCACTCATTTCTATGTCAATTCTCTCCTATTTGTCCTTGCCTCAAACTGTCCACCTCAGTGGAGTGTGATTCAGCCAGTCCTAGTGCATAAACTATTATAAACTATTTTAATCCATATTTAGCAATTCATCAAATATTTAGGATCATTCATATGCCATATTTAAACTTATGGAAAACACTCTTAAAAGTGTTCCCTTGTTTCTCACAGGCATTTGTCAGTGACTATTACCTCAACTCTGCTTTGTTCCTTAGGCGAGGCAGCACAGACCTCTCCAATTCTGTGGAATTTCTGCAGACTCAACTCAGGATATCTTTCAGGTTCCCTTACAGCTCAATGCAAAAGAAGGGAGTAAAAAGTTGAATGTTCAGTCCACCTGTGTCTTTTGAAATATTATGAAACTTGTCTAGAATCTCTCAGAACATGAATATGCTCATCAACTTAGTTTTAAATACTAATCAATCCTTAATAAAGAGATGCATGCTATTTCCAACCCTGTTATACTGATTTAAATATTCTCTTATTATTTCATGTACATTAGCTTTGTCTGACCCTTATTGAACGGAAACTAGCTTGTGTCAGAGAACAGGCTTTATTATCCTTCTACATACCCAATCCAATCAGAAAAGTTACCAAAAGACCTGTGTAAAAATCACTTGTTTAATCAGTGTGTTATAAGTTGTCTTATAGATTCATAAGGTTTATATGTAGAGCTTATAATGTTTATATTACTAGACTAATTAATTAGTAATTAATAAATTATTTAAATAACAAATTATTTGAGTAAAACATGTAATTTACTTGTCATATTCGTAACTAGAATTCTGACTGCATGAATCCCCAAGTTTACCCACCCATATTCCTGAACACCAGCTCTTTCTCTGAACTCTCCTACCATCTGAGTTTCTGCTTTTGCTTCCGGATACTTTTGAGAAACAACCTACAAAACACTTTTGTATATCAACTTTTTATACCAACAGGAGACCTTTACGGACATTTTCTATTATCTCAATTCCAACTGCTACTAGTAGTTAGCAATCCTTACTTAAGGTAATTTTAATTAATAGACAAGTATTGACCACTTCCTAAATGCCTGTCCCTGACTCCACAAAAGGAGTAAAATGTGGAATCTGAATAAAGTAGCTCAAATTGTGGGAAACAGATAAGGATATCGTTGATCTGCATCTTAGTGAGGACAGAATGCTACAAAGGGTGGAGAGGTAAGCAATTCTGTAGAACTGGAGCTTTCATAAGGACGATAACATCCAGTGAGTTTTGAATAAGACCAGAAGATGGAGAGAGACATCCTCCCAAAGAAAAGGAAGGAAAGTGTGAAAACTGGGAGACAAGAATCACAACTCTTCCTCCAACTGTTGGCCCTGATTTCTCCTCAAATAGACATAAAAATTTAAACTCAAGTTCCTAACATAGAAGCTATATCTGTAATAGTATGATATCAGGTCTGCTCTGTGTTCATCTTATTCCAACATCTATTTGGTCTTTCTGTGTTTTAAATCATATCCATTTTTTATTTTAAAATAAAAACCAACTTTTAATAAGGAAATGTGCATCTGTTGGCAATTTTATCAAACTGAGAGAAAACAAGCAGTATACTCTCAAAAAAATTAAGTATTCTAGAATCAAAAATTTGCCCGAATCTTTACTCATAGTATATAAAGAAATCAAAATATCAGCTTAAATAAATGCAAGGTATATTGTATTGCAGTGCATCTAAAAAAAATCTTAGTTTGTCTTTTTCAGAAGCAATCTGAGTTCACAGTGTTTCCAATTAAAACAGCAAGATGCTAGGAACATTTCTCAGTTAAAGTGCTAAGTTAAAACATGCCAAGATTTTTCCCATATCCAGAAAACCATGTTAGGGTTTGCATATACTAAATGAACTAACCTCTTGATTTTGAATCTACCAATTCAGTGCATCTTCAAACAACGGTTAAGTTTCTTGACCAGTAACTCTTAACCACTGTCACTGAGGAGCAGAGTTGCGGAAGCAAACAGACAAATAATCTCAGATTCCAGAGCTATAGTCTAAACCTTCACTCCTCCAAGGACAAAACATTTCTTCAGCAAGGAAATCTTTCCTTTATCTAAAAAAATCCAATGAGTTTTTATATCCCAGGTAAAAATATACAAATATAGTAAACTTCAATAAAATGAAAACTTTAAGAAAATATCCTACCCATACCTCATGACTTCTAGTACTCATTAGCATATGCCCACCTACACCAGACATATCAGTTTGAAAATCTGAGCTTTATATAGTAAAGGGACTTCAATACCTTCATAATTAATTGTTAATATGAAGCAATGCTTCCCACATCAAGAGTATCACCTCATTCAATTCTCACAACTATCGTCTGTGGAAAGTACTATTACTTACTATTATTACTATCTCCCCATTATAGTTAGGAAAGGAAGGTTCAAACATGTAAAATACTTGTGCAAGTTAGCCACAAGTACTCAATACAAGACAGATTGTTTCAAAATCTAGAGTCTCCAATGTGTTTTTATTGTTCCATTACCTTTTCATAGGAATGGAATATTTTTTTTTGGAATATTTTTTTAATTTAACATAAATTTTAATTGTTGAGTCTGCATTTTACCCAGCACTGTTCATAATATTCTAAAAACTTTATTACTCATTAACCTTCATCGTAAATAAAAGGTTTATGTCTTCTTGCAACTTAAATATCCAAGAGTCCTCAGAAAACACTGTGGACAAAGGGTATTAATTAGTAAGCCAATATCAAGAATAAGAAAGCAGAATAAAAGTGGTTGATCAATTTTTGAAAGATCTTAACACTAGAAAAAAAAGTGAATTTCTACAACAGGCAATTCCAGAGCAGTCCCACACAAAAGATTCCTCTTACTATTAAAGCCACATCTTTGCTACCATCTCAGAGAGTAAAATTATTCTTCAGACACCATAATCTATGGTCTTTTACAATGTGTGCCTGTACCAGCGCTGTCTGTTCCAGTAGGGTATAAACCCAATAATATGTGTAAACAAAATTTTCTTATTGCAATTTCAGGAAACATCAAGGAATAGTGATTCATCACCTTAGATCACTCTATGCTTACTTGAAATGGTCTCATAAAGTGAATGACCTCAGTAAGTGGGTCATATAGTCTGTCCCACGGTAGAAAAAAAAACTGAATTATTCTAGTGGAAAGACAATGACATAAATAAATAATAGTTACTCTGAAAAAATGTATCATACAGAAAATTATACTATGACTATAAATTTCTATTAAGTACCAAAATTATTCAAGTTCTACCGAAAGAGCATAAATTTTGGATCACTAATGACACAGTGTCCCACTGTACACTCACACAGACAAGTTCCACCGCATCATATTTTATCACATCTATTTTTGTTGCCCTAGTTTTCCTCTTTTCTATGTAACCAAATGTTTCAGAGTTTGACTCTGCTTTTAACTTCCCACACACTTCCCAGTTTACTCTTCTTTAAGTATCACTCACAACAGCTTTCTTTTAAGTTACCAATGATCATATTATTAAAACCAATTGATATTAATTCTCATATTACTGGACCTCTTAGCAGCATTTGACAATGTTGATAATTACCTCACTTGAGAATTACTTTTGTTACTAGAAGTACTTTCATTATTATAAGCCAGTTATTAGACATTATTAGAAGTACTGACCTCTAATAAAAATTACCTGATGCTTTCACACTGTGTCTCAGATTTGCTTTACAGAGTCATCCTTTTCTAACCATCATTAAAGTTTGGAATTATTAAGATTTATTCCTACACATTCTTCTCATGTTCTTCAAGTAAATACCATTCACAATCAAATTACCCAAGGCAAACAAATTGGTATTTCCAGGGTCAAACAATTCTTTGAGCTCCAGACTTATATACCCTACTGCCTACTAAGTATATTACTTGTCAAACACATGTCTCATCTAAGATGACAGAGATACCTCATATCTAATATATCCAAGATTGTCTTGTAAAATTCTCCTACATAGTCTCGTCTTCTATTAGTGGTTCCAAGCTCAGTAAGTAGCCTCATTATCCTTGTACGGGCTAAAGTGTAAGAAATCATCTTGATACCATTTTTTACTTTACCCTGTTTATGTGTAATTAATTACATGATACTGTCCGTTTTAGCTCTAAATATCTCATAAAAGTTTTAACTTTATCCTGCATAGAGTCTAGCCTCTCTGATGTTCTGTATTGAGGCAATGTTGCTTTACAACACTGCATCTTTCTGCATCTGGTCCATGGGTATAGTATATTTCTTCATATGTATGTTGTCATCAAGTTACCCAAAGTCAAAAAATTATTTTCAAATAATTTTTACCACATCCTAGGAATTTAAGATTAACATAGGTGAGGTCTCCTTTTGTTGTTGATAAATTCTGCTATTGAAAAATCATTTCAATAAGGTTAGAGCTAAATTTAAAATATAAATACCATGGAGGGTAGAGGTTGTATCAAATCTGAAGATTATTCCTATTTGACATTTCTACATGCCTGTGCTTCAGCTCCTCAAGGAAATCTGTTCTTGCATGTTCCAACTCCCAGTTCAGGAAACCATTAAAAAGCTGAATAATTTCACTTACTGCGCATAAACTGTGTTCCAGTGTTGCAAAGACTAAATAAAAAATAACATTGCCCTCAAGTTGCTGCTAATCTAGGAGAGGTATAACTCTAAATTCATATTCTAGTGCCAAAAGAATGTAAAAATGCTTATTTAAGAAGACAAAGAAAAAGAAGTCAATAAAAAAATTATCAAAGGTTAGCCACATGTAATTTCAAGATCAAATTCAACCTACCAGATACTCAACATTAACATCTACTTGAAGACATCTCAGCTTGATCTCTTCCTACTATATAAATCCTATCTACTCCAAAAAAATAAAATTGTTCCTCCTCTCAAACACTGAGAACCTTAATCTGGCAAAGTCTGAGCTCAGATTACTGTCAACAAAAGAAAACAGAAGTCCCTACTCTGAGGCAAATAGTCAATTGTTTATTTTTGTGCCTTAAACCAAAAGCCAAAATATAACAGCAGAATTTTGTGCCAAGATATAAAGATATCTTGAACTAGGGAAGCTCAACACATAACTTGGAAAGGAATAATCATTTTTATTTAAATAAGTCAAAACAATCCTACTGTTACAAATTTTATGATAAATAGTAACAAAAATACCTGCCAGTCCCCTCCCAGAACCTAGGAAGATGCTGATGGTTCAATTATATTCAGTTCAAGGCAAATGGTCCTTGAGCCCAGACACCTTCAATTTTTATTATTTAGTGTCCTGACCCAGCCTTTTGACTTTTGCTGTTTAGTTTGCTATTAAACCACTTTCCTTTAAAAAGGGAGCCTCATCTACTGACCTCTGGTTCCCCAACCTTCTAAGCCCAGAGTGTGTGCTTAGCCCACTCTGTGGTGCACTTCTTGACATGTGTGTTCCCTTCTCAGTCTCATGATGGCTTTCCTAGAACGGCATTCATGTCAGACTTGTTACTCCCTGTAGTCAGATCAGTCCCTCTAATATATTTCCCTTGCATACTATCCTAGCTAGGTGTAAGGGTCAAGCATCAGGCTCTCCAATCTGTGCAAGTTCTTTATTGGCTTAAGCAGTTACACAGACATTTCAGAATAGGGCAAGGACTGCAATGAGAGTGGGGGCAGGAGGGAGGTAGACAGCCTGACAGCCTCTCAGCTCCCCAGGAATCTTCATGCTCTTTCTCTGGATTCTCTCTCCCAGGCATCCTCCTGTGTTCTCTCTCTGCTCATGTGCATGTTCTCTACATCCTCTTTATCCCCTCTCTTAGGCCCAGGTGTGCACACTTACACAAGCGCACACCCACTGGATTGTGCAATCATGAGGGATGACACAATACTCCAGGTGTTGGATATACAGGTTATTGAAGGACTAACTCATTTACTCTATGCTGGACATAGTGCTTTTGTGGGAAGTTTGATTTCCTTTTATTAAAAAAAAACACATTTCACTTAATTGCATATTACAGTCTATCACAGACTGAAGTCATACCTCAGAACTCTTTTTTATGGTAAATATCTCCATTATTCAACTTTTCACATAACAACATTTCCCCTCTTATACTATTCTTCTTGGGTCTCTTCAGCTTCCCCGCAGTACTCTTTAATTCTTAAGGCCTCAATAGGAATATAGAGTCCCTACTTGAGAAGAAGAGCTTAATGCCAAGAGGAGCACAGATTTCCCCCTCTGTTCATTAAAATTGAATGCAATTAGTGTAATATTTGTCCAATATTTGCAGTTCATCATTGTGTCTGGTCCATCTCCAAGATTATTTATTTCCTGTTTACCTGGCACATATTTAGATTTCTGGAAACATGATGCTTATCATATTTTCTTAATTCTTAATTTAAAAATGTGGGATCTTAAATTTTATTCTTGGAGTTTTGTTTCAGCCTAACTACAAAATAACTTTACCAAAATAATAAAAAGAATTCATTCTGCCTTCAAGATGCTAACATTTCTATCATAATCACATTTACATTTAAAATTTATTTGTAAATACTATTAGGGTAAATAATAATGATAATTCACTTATGTTCCCATAAAACATAGGCACTTCTGCCTGGCATGGTGGCATGTGCCTGTAAATGGCAGTCTAGGAAGCCACGGCAGGGAGCAGGGATTGTGGTTCGAGTCCCGCTAAGGGAAACACAGCGAGAGACCTAGTTCCAAAACAATACCTGGGCGTGGTGGTGTATGTCTTTAATCCCAGCTACCTGGGATGCTGAGGTTGGGGATTGCTTGAGCCCATGGTACCCCGGGCAATGTGAGCCTGCGGTTCCATGGGCAAAAATAGCAAGACCTAGTCTCAAAAAAAAAAAAAAAAAAGGCACTTCTCAAAAGGTCTGACACATTCTCTACTGTCCCAACTTACTCTATCTACTGCTCAGTTGATCTAGGAATCAAGATGTGTATTCTATGACACCTTTTTTCCTCACTGCCAAATATCTTGAAAAGATAATCTACATATAATTCTCATAAATTTCACTTCTCAGTCACATGTCAAGTCATCTCAGTGACTTCCAATCTTACCAACCTCCTGAGGACTTTCTTAAAGGTCAGCATTCAACACCTAATTGCACAGGGGCCTCTTTTTGGATTTCAGCTCACAAAACTATGTCTTTTGTTGCTACCAATAAGCTTTCCACTTTACTTTTTAATTGCCTTATGAAGTAATACAGTTTACAACAGTTTTTGAAATATTCACAATGGAATACTGTTCAGTTATTAAAAATATAAGACCTTATGATTTGCAACTAGATAGATGGAATTTAGAGGGGACTATTCTAAGTGAAATAGATCAAAGGGAGAAAGATAAAAGGAGGACAATTTCATTCACAGGTGGATAAAGAATAATAATAAAGAAACAAAACAAATTGCAGATAAACCTAGAACAAAACAAGCTACAAAGAGCTGACTGCAAAATTGAGGCTACCAGAGGGGGAGATGAGGGTAGGATACAAATTGATGAGGGGGCTTAATTATAGTGGAAAATTGTTGGTGCCATAGTGGTAGCTGTGGTATAGTAGCATATATCTAAAGAGATTTCTGAATTATATACAGTTTTATAACCTAGCTTCCTAATCTATTCATCTGTCATGGGGCACTTAGATTGCTTTTATAACTTGGCTACTGTAAATATTGCTGCATGAACACCCAGTTGCATATATCCCTTCTGCATTCTTTAGGTAGAAACCTGAGAGTGAAATTTCTGAATGGTATATTAGATCTATTTTTAATATTTTGAGAAACGTCCATACTGTTTTGCATTAGGGCCAGCCAATCTAACATTTTAAAGTTATCTCCTATGCTATCTTTATTTTCTTGACAAAATTCCACCTTAATCTGTTTTGTTTTCAGCAAAAAAAATGTAATTTGTTACATTAGTCACTATTCTGATTTTCAGACCTATATTAATAAATATCTCAACTTTAATGTAATATACACATTTCATTGTTCTCTCTACAGAAACCTGATCTTTCTGCTGTGTTTGTATTTATATCTGTCTTTAAAATAAGATTAACAATGGTAGAATTTTCTGTAGAATAAGTAAGATAATACCAGCAACTTTAACAGATAAACCCTGAAATCTCAGTGCTTAACACAAACACAAATACACACACACACACACACAACACATACACACACACTCTTACTTTATCTCTCAACTCAATTTCTATGTCACAAAAAAACAAGTTATGTTCTACTCTTCTCTCATCATTCATCCAGAGACTCACACAGAAAGGAGATATACATATTTAAAACACCTTGGACAACCCCAATTAACAGGCAAAAATTAAAGAGAAAGGAGATCATCTGCCAGGAGTTTTAGTTTATATGGACAGACCCATATAAATTCCAATGTATGAAACTCATTTGGGGGTCTATTACTTGAGTCATACAAACCATAAAAAAGATAAAAATTTGACCACTTAATATTTTATCATATTAAGAAATTATTTATGGGGTTCATCAAGTATAATACAGTGTTGCGTGTGTTTTGTTTTGTTTTTTGGTATGCCAGTAAGGTTGTATATATATTTTAAAAGGGTGATTATTATTTAGAAATGCATACTGAAATGTCAACAATTGATATGATAACATCTCTGATATCTGTGGCAAAATAATCTAGGTTAGGAGAGGAGCAAGCAAATTAGTGGAGCAATTGTTAATTACTTAGACAGGATAAGTACGAGTTCACTATACCTTTTGCTCTGCTGCTTTCTATGTATGTGTCATAAATTTCTTAATATAGAGAGTAAAGAAATACACAAAGAAAACTGAGAAAAACTCATTTTACCTACCAACTTAATGAAATGAATATGAGAAATTTATAACTTCCTGCGTGTGATTAAATAAATCCTTTTCTGAAATCTCCACTCTAATTGCCATGTCCTCAAAGAAGCTAATTGGACTTATATATAAAAGTTAGCAAAGCAGCAATCTCAAACAAGAAAAGCCAGACAATTCCAGGAATTAAAACGTGGCATTGCCACAGATCTGCTTTATACTAATACATCAACACTTTCTTTCACTCATTTCCCTACTTAATGTGCCCCTGGCTTTCCATCAACACCCCATTAAAACAAACACCTGCAATGGCGTTTACTCTGTTCATTTCAGAGTGCTCATTAACTCTCTCTACTCCAGAACTTTCTCTAAAGATAGTATGAAAATCTTAAAGATTATCCTATTGTCATATTTCCAATACCTTAAAATTCTACATGGCATCAAAATGTTTTATGTATGCACATTGTAATAAAGAACTGTGAGCTCAGCTCATCTCTTCTATAGAAACATTGACAGAACTTTGAGAAATGAGAGATGCAAAAACTAAGATTAGCTTCACATTTTTCCAAAAGGTTGAGAAGATCAAGTTTATACTTCAAATGACAATACTATTCATGTAAGAACATCACATATTTGATGTGTCACATCCCAAAGAGAGTTGGTCACCTCTTTAAAAAGGTGACCTCTTAAGTGTGCTGGAACAAGACCAGATGTAGTAGTCACTTGATTGCAGCAAGTGACTACAATGGAATACATGCTTCTTGTGAAGTTTAATGGGGCAGCAGCTCGAAGATCAATCTAGTTTAACCCACTCATTCTGGTTCTCCTATCTTTTGTTTTCAATACACAGAAGTATAGAAGCACAAAGGAGAAAGAAGCATTTCTTATGTTTTTTGTATGCTCTAAGAAATTCAAGACAAGATTTTAAACTTCTTTATTCATTGTTTAATGTTTTTAAAGCCTTCAAATATTTGTTCTCATTTTTTTGGTCTAAAATTTGCTTTTTGTCAAAGCTGTAGTGATTTTTTTTTGTCAGAGTATTTTCTAATTCCCAGGTACATGGGTTTTATTTTATATTTCTCCATAGGATGAATGTTTCTGAAGAAGAGAGAGCAAAAAAAATGCAGGGTCTTCATTTTCTCTATGTTTATAAGGCCTTCTCACTCCTTCCCACTCCTCATTCCTCATACACCTAGGAAGCATAAAGCCCTCTGTTGTGGAGATTTTAATACTGCTCAAAAGAGAAAAATACGTTATCTTTATCAAATTAGGAGTTAAGTTTGTCTTGAGTACAGTGTTTTTAAGGGATTACATGGCTGAGAGCCAGCAGATTTTTTGATATTGTAGGGTAAATGTACTATCAGAGTGTTGATCCTTGTACCATTAGCCTCTACAACCTGTGGTATTGCATCCTTCCCATGGTTGCACATACCTGGCCCCATGTGTGGGCATGTGCAAGTGGGCACACTTGGGCCTAGGAGGGAGAGAATAAAAGATAGCATCACCTTGAGGGGGAGAGCACAAGGAAACAGCATGGAGAGAAGGCCAAAAGGAGAGAAGACTAGAGAGGGAATGACAGAGAAAGTAAAAAGTAACCAGAGGAAGAGCATGAAGATTCCTGAGGAGTTGGGCTCCCTAGCTCCTGCTACCCAGCCTACCTGCCTGCCATACAATTGGCCCAACTTCTCTGCCTGGTGTGCCTGTGTACCTGGTTCCTTGACAGAGCATTAAAACCTGTAAACCCCATCCCCCCCCCCCCCGCCGCCCCAAGCGCTCTGATTCTTCTTTAACTGCTGGAACTTATAAAGAACCTGCAGGGTTAGAATGGTTGCACTACAAATATCAACACTCACTTTACTACAATTGTTCCCAGAATTCAGATATTACGATGGGTTCTAGTTAAAATATTTAGGAGCTAGTGAGAGGGAGCAGTCAGACAGAATCCTGGTGCTCCTAGCTGTAACAGGTATTAATCTTTTAGATACTTTTGAGGAGATCTACAGTCCCAAAAGGTGGAGTTACATGTTCAGACTGAACTGAATGAGCAGGCTCTTGGGGCAACAGCTATTTAATAACAGTAGTGGATTTACATCAATATTTTCATGGTAGCTATTCAGCCTAACCCTAGATCGGACTAAGTTGCTAAAGGGGGAGGGGAAGGAGCCGCACCTGGCGTAACCGCACCGCCATCCCCAAAGTCCTGAGAGTGGACTGAGACTCTCTCGGGGACAAGAGTCACCTGCAAAGGGGACTCCAACCCGCCTGAGAGGAGCAGCTAGCACACCAGCACCTGGGGGAGGAGACCACGCGAGACAGGTAGGCTCCCTACCTGCAACAGCCCATGGCATCTCCCGGTTATCAGGCCCCAAAGCCCAAAAGCGCCAGCGCCGCGCAAACTCAGAACACAAGGACATTCACTACAAAAAGCACATAAGCAGCAGTAAATACAACTATATAGGCTACAACATGCCTACTACTAGAGCGGTAGTCACCCAATACGTAGAGCAGATCCGAAAGGAAAACACAGGAAAAAGGAAGAACACAAACACTCAAGCAAGCCCTAAGAAAAATAACTCACCACCTAAAGATAAACAATTTGAAAAAACCAACATGGAAGACATCGAAGAAATGCTCCTTATGTCAGACAAAGAATTCAGAATTAACGTGATAAAAGCACTCAAGGAGGCCAAGGAAGAGGGGGAACAAAGGGAAAGCAAAAGAAGAGAAGCTCTCAATGAATTAAGAGAAGTAGTAGAAAAATATAAAAAAGAATGCAGCAAAATGAACAATATCATCAATGAACAGAAAAACGAAATCGAAACCCTAAATAAGAAACTGCAGGAGATGCAAGGCATAAGAGGAACGACAGAAGAACTAAAAAATGCAGGGAAGAGTCAGGAAAGCAGACTAGAAGAAATAGAAGAAATAATCAGCACACTAGAAGATACAGAAGTAGAAAGAATGAAGAAAGAGAAAGAGAGAGAAAAGTAAAGTAAGAAAACAGAAGAAATAATCAGAGATCTTTCAGATACTCTAAAGAAAACCAATATAAGAGTAATCGGAATACCAGAAGGTGAAGAGAAAGAAATAGGAACTGAAAGGCTCTTCAATGAAATAATGGAGGAAAACTTCCCAAACCTGAAGAAAGAAATGAAAATAGACATACAAGAAGCAAAAAGGACACCAAACTACTTTAATGAAAGAAGAAACACAGCAAGACACATCATAGTAAAACTTACAAAAGCTAAAGATAAGGAGAAAATTATGAGAATAACAAGAGAGAGGAAACAGAT